>PVIC010010515.1:0-43294 GCA_004025085.1 Thryonomys swinderianus
AAGTAAAAGCAGCTGAGAAGCATATGAAGAAATGCACAAAATCAACAAAATCACTCATCATTCAAGAGATGCAGATGAAAACAACACTGGGATTTCATCTCATGCCACAAAGAATGGCTGCTATTGTGAAATCAACCAGCAATAAATGCTGGCGAGACTGTGGGGAGAAAAGAACCCTTCTCCACTATTTGTGGGATTGTAGACTTGTACAACCGTTGTGCAGATCAGTGTGGAGATTCCTCGGAAAACTAGAATTAGAGATCCCATTTGGCCCTGCTATTCCCCTGCTAGAAATATACTCAAAGGAATTAAAAGAATCACATTGTAAAGACTATGTACACCCATGTTCATAGCAGCTCAGTTTGTGATAACACAATCTTGGAAACAACCCAGATGTCCATCAGCTGGAGACTGGATAAGGAAGATGTGGGTTTTTTAAATATAAAATGGAGTATTACTCTTCCATAAAGAACGACAAGTTTCATTCATTATGTGCAAATGGATATATCTTGACGACACACTAGTAAGTGAAATAAATAGGTCACAGGTATGTAAATACTGTATCTTTTCTCTGGTATGAGAACCTGTAAATGAGTTTTAGAATGTATGATAAATTGTGTAAAATAGGAAATATTCAAAGGGAATATGGTGGAAGAGCGTAATGAGGGGAAAGAATAAATATGATTTGGAAAGAAAAAGAAATAGCATGTATATAAGGTGTGGGAGGTTGTGGGTGGGTAAGGATATGGGTAAAAATGAGAATTAACTTGTGTCATACTGGAACAAATTACCCAATGTTGAGTATGATTGTGAACTGTATATAAAAATGTACCAATAAAGAATTCAATTAAAAAAGAAAGGAAAAGTTGTGAAAAAATCACAAACTATGCAGAGATAAAAGGTTATTTTTCAAACAAAAATCTTACCTCTCCAGAGACTTTCAATGGTATTCACCTTCTTTCCTCAAAAAAAGCAAATAAGTAAACAGTCTAACCTAGCCATGAAGAGGAGAACAGACAGACAAGGAAGAAACAAACACACTAACAACCAAACAAAAACAAAAAGCAAAAAAAGAATGCTTGGGCCAGAGATTTAGCTCAGTGGTTCCGGCACCTACCTAGCAAGCACAAGGTTTCTGGTTTGATCCCCCCAACCACATACAACAACGCTGGACATGGTGGCTCACGCCTGTAATCCCAGCACTCAGGAGGCAGGGGCAGGAGGATTGCTAAATTCAAGGCTTATGTGGGCTACATAGTGAGCTCAGGGCCAGCCTGAACTACAAAATGAGACACTGTCTCAAAAAAAAAAAAAAATCCTTGCAACAACCCTGGTCTCATGATAGTATTCAGTTCTTTAGGAGGTAGGAAGAACAGATGCCTAGAGAGATATTTAACATTTAAGCATGACAACTGAAATTGGCTAAATGTGATGCGATACCTCTGCTTAAAAACAAAAGAGATATTAGATTTCTCATTCTTGATTCCCAAAAGGAAAGTGGGTAAAGGCAGTCAGTATATAAACCCCTGGACTAGAAGGCTTTAATTTGTTCATATAAAATGGAAAATGATGAATGAAAGTGTAAGAGGTAAAAAAAAAACAAAAAAAAAAAGAAGCAGGACTGGTATTATAATGGACTGGCTATTCTGAAAGGAAGCCAGGTATGGTCTTGGGTTAGGAAATTTGCTGTAAACACCCAAACCAAAGCAATCTCATCCAAAGACATGGGATTTCAAAATGCTACTGCTACTCACTACTTTTCATATTCACACTTTAAAATTGTCTACTTGAAGGTACACATATTCGAGGGACTGCTTAACAGCTGTAGCTGTTTAAGTGGGCATGTCTGTGTTTGTCCAGGTCCAAATCTGTGACACAAAACATACCCCTGAAACAATAGCTCTCAGGTCTCCTTCCTTCCATATAGCAGAGCACCAGGGTGAATGACCCAAAGAGCATCTTCACTTAGGATCAACGAATCCATCAACGAATACTTAGCCACAAGCTGCCCGCTAAGCAACTGTAGGTAGAAATTTCCCTGCTGAATCGTACACAGTAGTTTTCAATTCTGCTCACACATTATCTCAAAGCTTGCAATTTTTATTAATAAGATCACTGCTCACTTAGTGTCCATTGACAGAAACGTATGAAGTTGCTTGATTTTTTAATCTACCCCTCAGGTTCTACATTAAATCTGTTCATAAGACCCTATTATTTGACCCTTTTCAGTATTTTGTGTCTAGGAGCACCCTGGAAGCCCTCTGCACTCTCTCTTCCATCATACTTTCTCAACTCTCTCTTCTGGCCACTCTGAAAGCTAAGATAACACCTCCCACACCTTTCCTCCCACGCTTCTAGCTGTGAACCTCATTCTTTAGGATTTCACTTACATGATTCCCATGCAGACATCAACTAATCAGCACTGCTACATGGTCTTATAATTGTGTATATCAGTCTGAACTACTTTCATCCACCCTTCCCTTTCTGGAAAGTGTCTAGTCTTTCTCAGGTCAGTCTGAATGTCTTCCTTATCCAAAATGACATAATAGAAGTTGGTGCATTTAGTATTAAATGATAGATGCATAATACATGACTAAAGGTACAAGGAGGTCCAGCTATGTTATATGCACTGAAATAATTGCTTTAGGAGAAGTTTCCAAAATTTGGCATGATTCAAGAAATAGATATTGGGTATTGATATAAATTTCTATGCAGACCATTTGGATTAGACATATTTTCACCTTTGTAATAACAGTACAACAGGATTTGTAATACAGCATGGATTTCCAGAGGCTCGATTAGGAAACAACCAAAATCTTTGTTAGGTATGATAGGGTTAAATGAACCCATCCTAGTTATTAAAAATGAGTAAGTTCATTATACTTGAACGATGACTAAGACACTTCTAAAAACACATAAAAGAGATAAATGCACACAACAAAATTAATATATATAATAAATATATCTCAAAAAATAAATATACATATTATCTCAAATATATATAGAGAAAAAGCTTTAGAAGCACTTGTGTTGATATCAGTCTATCGAGGCAATATCAGAAGGATTAGGTGAACAAAGGGAAAGTTTAAGATTTTATTATTTTAAATACTAAATTGTGTATTAATTCTCTAACACATTTTTTGAAGAACTATTTCCACCTAGCTATATTTTTTTTCTATTTTCTTATTTTGATTAATGTCTGTTGTTCCTAGAGGCAAGAGATATGCGTATCAGAGATGAGACTAAGAGTGGGATGTTTTGGTTGGGTTAACTGTGTGAAAGTCTTGCCAAGAGTTTAGGCAGGGCCACCCTGTGAATGTGTCCACTCTCAGAGACCTTTACTACAGAGCAAGCTTCCAGAGTCCTAGCTAGAGTTTGTTCCATGAGCCACGACTTGCCCTTTTTCCTGTTTGTTCTTCCAGATTCTTAATACTCTATTGTTCAGCTTTTGATGTAGCTCTTAGAACAACATTATGCTCTGTAAGTTCTTCAATAAAAGATCTCCTCAATCCAATGTCCTTGTGTGTGAAAAGACTGGTCAGCTTACCATGTAGCTATTGCTCCCATGTCTTTCTCCTACATAAAGAAATTTCAAAGAAATATCCATTGTGTAGCCTGGGTATGAAAAGCAGTATGTGTTTTTTCAAAACTACAACATCCCTGCACAGACCGCTTGCCAAAAACTAGAAGAGAAACAGCATGTGAGGTGGCCTGCTGGGGGCAGCCTCTACAGGAAAACCAGGAGAGGGTTCTACACACACTCACTGAAAAGGAGTCAGTTTCCCTGTGCAGACAACACAGTAACTCATTCAGCAAAGAGCTGCGGGGTCCCTGCTTTGTGCTACACGCTGCCCAGAGCTCTCCCTCAGGAGTGCCAGAGAAGAAAAGGACATTGAGAAGTCAGAAAGCAGGAGCCTTTGGAATTGGAAAGAAATAGAATGAAGATGGCAGAAATGACCTGGATTTTAACTCTCTTGCCTCTTGCTCTATTAGACATTTTCCACATTTGACGATGGGCTTTGCAAAAAACATCAGTGAGACAAACATCCAACACCCCCCTCTCTAACCACCTTCCCTTCCTTCTTCTCTTAGCCGGGGCACTTTGCACAGCATTTTATTGTAAAATCATAGTACTATTATAGAATTATTATTTATGTTTAGATAATTTTAAAATTTCCCTGGCATTGCAAGTCTCCTAAGTATCAAATTTTCTGTTTATATTAGCATTCCCTTTCCTTAAATCCCTGTCTTTTAAGCCAAATCCTAAGAGGCTTTTCCCAGTCTGCTTGATTACTACCTATTGAAAGGTTAAGTCTCAGAGACACAAACCAGCTACTTTTTATTATCAAAATATGAACACGCTCCAAAACCATCTACCACGTATTTCACAGAAACAGATGCCAATGACAAACTTTTAAAAAGAAAATATTGGTCTATTTTAGAAAAATTTCGTACTCTAAATGGTGTTAGGAAACTGGTGAAAAGTTACATGATTTCTGCTCTGGGTGTTTTATTCATCAACGGCTACAGAAGTACATTTGTTGCCTGGGATTGTGGGGTGCGGGGGAATGAACAGAGTTCACCAGCAGGGAGAAAGGTGATCCCAAGAATGCCTCAGCCAGAGTAATTCTGGGCTCTAATAATAAGTATGAGTCTTATATTTTTCCCTTTGTAGGTTTCTCAAAAATTATTTACCATCCAAAGTTCACCAAGCCCTTTGCTTAACACAGTCTGCTACATTAAATTGAAAACATTTCAACCAAATTCAGTCATTCTGTATGAAAAGAAAAATACACAACTTCAACAGGCTAGTCTTCACAAAGAAGACAAAGCCTTACAGTTATTTTTTCTTCTTCTTCTGATTAAGCAATTATAATTTTTTGCTAACCTAAATAGTTTGTGAATGTCTTTACAAAATAGATTTGTAATATGCACTAGTGTCACCTCTAACTCTCAAGGGAACAAAGATTGGTTAAGTGTCATTGATAGAAAATGATTTTGGTTTAGTTCATTCATTCTGGTGCTGGTATTGGGGATTGAACTCGGGGCTTCTTGCCTGCCAGGTCAGGGCTGTGCCCCTGAGCTACACCCCAAATCTGACGGAAAGTGATTTTTAAAACATAAATTTATACATAGCATTTAGTTCAATGAAATGTAATTGGATGCAGGATTGTCCCTTTTTGGTTCTGTTGCTAAATACAACAAAAGGGTCTGCTTCTAACAATTCTCTACCACCTACACTTCAGGAAAGCTGTAATAGATTCATTTAGCATTTTGTGGGGACTCTCAGGTGCAAAAAAAAAAACCCTCCATAAACAAAAACAAGAGGGAAACATATTGTTGTTTTCTTTATAATCATCTACTCCTTATTTAAATGTTCAAGCATATTTGAATAATAAAAAATCACTAGATAATTTGTCATTTTCAAGTAAATTCAGAAAGCTGGTGATTTTAGGAACAGTGTTAAAGTTCAAGTGAAATTAGAATTCTAATTTTCTAGAATTCCACATGTCAGAGTCTGGCCTGCATTGTGTATTGTACATGACAGAGTTACCCAGCAGTGCTGGCCATGAACACACGGCAGTGCACACTTCACAAGGAACAGCCATGTTGTATTAAATTGGGATACTCTAGAATTGGTCTCCTTTCAAATTTATGTTTGGTAGGTATAAATAATTTCTGAGAGGAATATAGCCATCATTTAGTTTGTTTGCAGCCTACATTAAATAAGATCCTCCTCATTATAAATACTGTGATTAACTGACCAGATTTGGGCAGTTATATGCTTTCTGATCAATTATAATTTTATACTTTTTCCTACCAAAGAAATCCATTCAAGTCTGAGAATATTGACTTAGTTAAGTATTGATACTATTTTATTGAAAGATTTTATATATGCATGTTATAGACTCACATCCAGAGCAGATTACTCAAAAATGATACTGCAAATAACTTCTGGAAATAGAAATATTACCTTAATTCTCATCAATCTATCCTACTTCTATTGTCAGAAAAGATTTGAGTTTCAGGATTTATATTTCAGTAGTAAAGAAAGGGTTTTGTGCAGAATTTACCTGGTGGACAATTCACATCTGAGAGGCCCTGGGGAGGTGGGCTCAGCAGTTGGATCGTTCAGGGTAGGCCAGACTTTGTGGATCCAGCCATTTCATAATTTTATTGCTGCCAGCCTGATTTTAATGTGAACTGAATCTTTCAACATAGGGGAGCAAGTCAGACATTTCAAAGTGAATTACTGAGTGATCCACTGATGAAACATTCTGGGGATGCTGGAAACATTGTGAGGAGATTTAATACACTAAACGAAGGTACTCAGAGAGGGTAAATTTATTGTGGCCACTTGATTTGCAACAT
Source organism: Thryonomys swinderianus (assembly GCA_004025085.1). Classification (NCBI taxonomy): domain Eukaryota; kingdom Metazoa; phylum Chordata; class Mammalia; order Rodentia; family Thryonomyidae; genus Thryonomys; species Thryonomys swinderianus. Next base: position 6,373 of record PVIC010010515.1, read on the forward strand.
ATGATCCCATACCTCTGAGAACAACTGCCGCTCTCGCTTTCGTCTTACCTCCAGCACTGGACACCCTGGAGGAGTCCTGAGGAGAGCTGGATTTATTGCGGTTTGGGTTCTTCCGTTTGTTGGCTGCTCTCACAGATCGAAGGAGCACCTCGCTCGCCTTGAAGAAGGCCACCATGAATGGCTGTTTAGACTGAGGCCCATGTCTTCCTATAAGACCTGCAGATTTCACGTTGATACTGCGTCCTAGAACATAATGCAGAAGCACTTGGTTTACATACAAAACAAACTGAGTTTTTCCGATGTAAATTAATTATAAGGATACTTTGAAAAGGGGAACAGCTTTTTTTTTTTAACATTATTGGAATCATTTTCATAGGGTGAAATTTTATAAGCATTGGAGTTTACTGTTGCGGGCAATTATCCATCCTTGGCTTACATTTAACATCATTTTTCCATCAGGAGAACATCTTCTAGCTGTTGTCACTCCCTGATTTCCTCTCATAGCTCAAAGTCAGGAATACAACAAAGGAAAGAAAGGGTGAACCATCCATCAACCTGGAAATGTCCTCATTACATTGCAATTTAAAAAGTACTGCATTAGCAGTCTACTCCTACCCGCTGGGTGTCTCAAAAATCTCTCTCAGTGGGAAGAGCTGAATGTTTGGAAGGGCACTTCTGCATTGCTCAGCCTATCTCAGCCTTTTTTCTTCTCCTCTAGCCACGTTTATAAAGTTGTATTCTACTTAGAGTTCTTCACGGGCTTGCTTTAAGCTCTGTTTCATTCACATTATGTAATATTTTGAAATAATCACTGAAATTTCAGAATTCCTCTGGCCCTGGGTTTAAAGTCTATAGATTCTCAGAAAAGGGAAATGTCTAGGTAAGCATGAAGACTCACCTTGGCATCTACACTAGCCTGTTATCCTTGACTCATCATAGCCAGTGGGCCAGGCTACATATCAGAGAATGGGGGTGCGAGTGGGGCCTTTATAGGAGGGAATTCAGTCACATGCCTGGGAACCAAACCCTGATGCAAATGAGCACCCCTAGGAGTGGTAATGACCATTCCCATCATCATAACCAGGTCAGGTGCTTGCTAAATATATGTCAGACAGTCCTCTAAGTGGTTTCAAGGCATTCTTTACACAAACACTACAGCAACTAAGTATTACTATTCCACTTTTTATAACTCACTTTTATTAGGCTCTTCTAACTTAGAATAATGGTCATTGAAAATTATACATGCCATATTATATGCAAATAAATATTAAGTAATGTGTGGCTGTATATTATATCATTTTATATAATATATCTACATTCACAAAGAAAACGATTGACTGATATCTAGTTCCATGGAAAGCACCCAAAGAGGGTGAACTGCTTAACCTCAAGTTGTAAATTTAGTTGAGAATTACTCATAACTTATGCAAAGTTACTATTCTGGATATAGAAGTTACCAAGCCTGTAAGAGTAATATATAATGTGGTTTGAAATATGTGCATGATTGACTCTGGTTTGCCCCTTGAGAACTGAACATGTTTTCATAAAATATTTATTTAGTGAAGACCATGAAGCAATAGCCTGTTATAAGACCTGACCCTTTTAGAAGAAAGGAGAAGAAAACAAAGCCCTGAAACAGCATCGACGGCATTTTAGCAAATAACCCCTTGCTCTTAACAAAGTTTATTTTGCCAGCACAAACACTTTTGTGCATACTTGCATTGTACAGAGACCTTCTACCTTCAGAATGTGAGAGTGTGTCATGTGAGACCGTGCAGCTGTTGGGAGAGACACAGAGGTCCTTTAAATGTGAAGATATTGGTTAAAAAAGAAAGTCTGCACCACTTCAGGCAGCCTAGGTGTCCTCAACAATTGTCCTACAACCTACCAGGGAAACCTGTCTAATTCATACAAGTATTAAAATGTCCATCTGCCACACAAATGCCACTATGCTCAGTCCTACCAGAAAGGGGCTTACAAATAATCAAAGCAGTAAACCTTAAACAAATAAGCATATAGGTTTCTCTTTTAAGTGCAAACTTGGAGTGGCTCTATGCCAGAGTCTATATTTCTTAGAAAAACTCTATCACTGGCATAAATGAAAGAGGCAGTTTGATTTGTGGTCAGAACAGTTTCCATTCTACTTCCACTGTAACAAATGTATTAATTCAGCTCAGACTTCCTCCTTCTGGCAGCTCTTCTGCTGTAAAAAGAGAAATTAGAAGTTCCAGCCAAATACCGTACCTTGAACTGACCCACTTCAATACATAAACACTTTTACAACATGTTTATTCAGGTGTAGCACTTGAAATTGGTTTAAGATGTTTCCAGTGACAGACAGCACAGCAAACGAAAGAGGGGGTGGATAGAGGAACTGAGAAATTTAACTATTACCAAACAGAGTAACTGGTGAGCTGTTCTTCAAATTTCTGATTTTTTCCTCCTCAGAGTACAACATAAAAGAGTATTTGTTGCACCTTTTTATTTGGATATTTTTAATGAAGTGTTAATTTAACAGAAACTAAATTTTTACTTGTATTCATTGATGACTATGGCAATCATTTTTAATATATGAACTTTCTAATACTGAACCGAGTTTCTGCAAAGTGCTCATACGTGGAAAGTAGAAAAACCAGTTTCCACTCATTACAACACACACTGACCCTTTCACAGTTAAGACACAATGCAAACTTCCAAGTTTCCTTTGGTTGGCAGAATGGTTTCCTTGATTTTTATTCCAAAGGCTCAACATTTTAATTTTTATCTATGGAGAAATAATATTGCCATAAAGATTTATGTCCTGCAAACTGTGAAGAGTTTTGTCCATTACAAATATGGTTTCTTGGTTTTTACAAAGGTACATATTGTATGTGAAGCAAAGTACCCTTCAAATCAATGTGAACTCCATTTAAATAACTTGTAATATTAAGTTTCCTTGATACTTTGGCAGTGAGGTGTCTGTTGAGTTCCAAAGTTTGTGCTTGTTCCGTTACCTGTAGTCTTAAACCACATCATACAAGCATTAACCATTCTATCTACTCCTCCAGACCCAATGTTCTGGTATCAGTTAAATGGACTAAACCTTTTAAATGACTGATCATTTCTTTTTGTTCAAAATGCTGACAGAAACTCAAACTATACTAGATGTACTAAAAGTAATTAAATCTTTCTGACTTTACTTGAATGATTTAACTTTTATTATTAAAAGTACAATGTGTGTATTACACACATATAGTTAAAGAAGACTACCTACTGCCTTTTGATTTAGGGAACTACATAGTGGCTCTTTCACTATGGATTTAATTTTTAAAGCCAATCATTATTTTTTAGTGGTCCTAGTTTAGACTGTAGAGAGAACATTAAATATACAACTATAACAGAAAAGGGGCAGTTGATGAAAGGGGCATTACAATGAGAGGGTAGTAAAGACACCGGATAGAGCCCCAGGTGAGCCCGTGAAGCTTCAGATCCATATAAGCAAACCTGGAATACTGGTAGGTTTAACTTAACAAATGTGTGTTTAATAAAGAATTAAGTGTTTCATAGGCAACAAGTCACCCTAAGGACACAGTAACGCCCTACTGCATAGATTTGGAGCAATATCCTGGGTAGAGAGTGTGAAGAAGTAGTAAGTTCTGAGTCTGTAATTCAGTTTTTTCTGGCATAGTTGCATTTCTAATTTCTAAAGTCTAAAGGGATTCAAAGAAAATCTAATAAAATCTTTTAATCCAAAGTATGTGAAGTATAGGGAGGACAAAGGAGAGCTGCTTTAGTATTGGGCTACTAGTGTGTGACACACGTGCTGGAGAATATTAGACAAATAGTCCCTTATCCACAAGGGATCAGAATGGAAGCAGCACCGTGAGTTCCAAATGTATCTTCCAATCAGCACCTGTGTTAAGAATGGCTTCAGAGGGGGGCGGCTCACTGGAAGGTCATCAGAGCACCCACAAGACAGCAAGGTAGTTTTAACATGCGTTGGACCAAAGCAAGGGCTAGTGCCAGTTATGGGATGATCTGACTCCAAGGTCACAGATGGCACCCCTGAAAAACAGCCATGCCTTGGTGTTGTGCATTAGAAGAGGGAGGAGAAATGATTACATGAGTGTGGTGAAACAGGAAGCTAAGACTGTGCTCACTGGGAGTTGGTCAAGCAGCTTGAATGCCTTTGTATTGGGCTACACAAACAGAAGGACAAAGGACAAAGTGAAGAAGAGACTGAAAAGTTCTGGGAAGGATGTGCCAGAGTTCCAGGGGTCTTGGAGTGACAGCTAGCCCCAGAGGAGCGTGGTGTGTGCAAGTTATACCAGGTATATAATGAGATACTTGGACAGGGAAGGGCAAAGCATAATGAAAAACTTACAGAAGTCCAGCGTTTTGATACTTGGAGATGATATCCTTCTGCATTAAAAAAAAAAAAGAATGCCCTTCAAAGGGAAATGTGATGGAGGAGTAATAATGGATAAAGAATAAAATGGGATGGTAATAAAAAAAAAGGAGGGGGGAACAAAGCTTATGTATTTAGGGGGTGGGGTTGTGGGGTGTGTAGGGGAATGGGAAAAAATGAGAATTAAATTGCGTCATATACTGGTACAAATTCCCAATATTGACTGTGGTTGTGATGTGTATATACAATGTATCCATAAAGATAAAAATAAACTAAAAAAGAATGCCCATTAAATGTGGCACAGGAAAATATTTTTTAAAAATTATTCATATCAAAGAGAAGATCCAGTATTTCACTTATTAGTGTGTCCTCCAGGTGTATTCTTTTGCACATAAATGAATCAATCTTGTCATTCTTTATGGCAGAATAATACTCCATTTTAGAAAAAAAACCCACATATTCTTTATCCACTCTCCAGTTGATGGGCATTTGAGTTGTTTCCAAGATTGAGCTGTCATGAACTGAGCTGCTATGAACAAGGGTGTACATCTCTCTTTCCAATGTGATTTTTTAAAAATTATTTTGGGTATATTCCTAGCAGGGGGATAGCCGGGTCAAATGGGACCCCTAGTCCTAGTTTTCTGAGAAATCTCCACACAGATGTCCACAATGGTTGCACAAGTCTACAATCCCACCAGCAGTGGAGAAGGGTTCCTTTCTCCCCACAGCCTCACCAGCATTTATTATTGGTTGATTTTTGAGATGTATATAAATTGTATCCAAAAAGAATTCAATTTAAAAAGAATTATTCATACCTTGTTGTAATTGTCTTCACTTCAAAATTGTTGTAGATACCAAGGTGAGAGAAAGCAAATTTGAATGTATATACCTAAACATATAACTTCTCAATTTTTCAAAGAGTGCAAAAAGAGAGTTGGCTCCTTTTAAAGAAAAGATTATGCTATTTCCACAAGATTTAAAAAAGAAGTACTTATGAACATTCGAGATATGAACTTTCACAGATTTGAATGGACCACACAGGACACTAAGTGAACAAATGGCAGAAGAAGCTCACGTGTCTGCCGCATCCTGACTGCACAGTGTGCTAGTGCCCAGTAGCACAGCAGCCAGTCAGTGCCTAGGACACCCGGAAGTGAGAGGAAAAGCAGAGGAAATGTGAAGTGTAGGCTTTTTATGCATTACGTTGCAGATTTGTATCAAAGATCTGTAAGACTCGCTTAGGACTTAGGAACAAATCTGACTTATGAACGTTCTCTCAAAGCAGAACTTGTTCACAACTTGGAACTCGAGGCTGGAGCTTTATCTACTAAATTTTGCCATAATTGAGGCAAGAGGTCAAGATTTCTGATCTTGTCAGTCTTACTCCTGTTTTTTGTATGAATATTAAGGAGACGATATTAAGTCATATTCTCCACAGGACATAATGGGTGTTACTTTGAAGGTCTGGCAGTAGGGGAGTTAGGCTGGTGAATCCACGGTTTTGTATTCCAGACCGTTTCTTTTTGAAAATGTGACATTTAGAATGTGTATTTCTTTGAAAACAAAGTTATTAAAGGAGGATCTGACATGAAACAGCTCTTTAGATACATGTTGATGTTAAAAGCTAAGTGGCTCCAAGTATGATCATTTAGTTTCCCGCTAAGATACACAGTTTGAAAAACACGCGTTTAAGGATTTATCGGAGTCTAAACCTTGATATCACTGAGATCTTAATGTAAATTCCAGGGTTTTTTTTTTCCTTCCCTAAACGCACAACAGTTGACTGTTTAACCCAAAACACCTGTGATGAGGCTTACGCCTGAATGGCTTTTCCTTCGAGAAAAACTTGTAGCACCCTTTATGATTCTCCACAGAGACAGTTCGTACTTCTTCACGTATCTATTGGATCTTCACTGTTTTCAACCCATGATTAAATTTGATTCTAGTACTCTTAAATTATAGATTCCAGGCCTCTAAATTACACTGGAATTGTGCCGTTTTGGGAAACAGATGATTTAAAATGTTCAGATTCTCTGCCTTGCACAGAGAAGCATGTTTATATCAGATTTTAAGGAATGTAGGGAAAATAGAATTTTGTGTACTCAGATTCCACATATACTTTGACTCACTGTAGGCTTCAATTAAACGTGTTGTAATCTAGCTACAAATTTCAATTTTGTCATAATTTCATAAAAATTTGCATAGTTTTTAGTTTTATAATAAAATCACAGACCTGCCTCCAGATATAAGCACACAGATTTTAAGGCAAAAACACAAGCTGACATTCCTGCTGAAATTTGAAAATGGCTTACACTGCTCTACAAACTCAAGCAAAAACAAGCAAAATCTGGGATTTTAAACTTTTTAGTGACCCTGGAAACTCACACTTAAGTGGCATTTAAAAAATATTTTTGAACATTAGAGTGTAACATAATATTCCTCTGTGATCCTCCACACTAATTCTGAGTTCTGGTTAACAAGTGGGCTTTTCATCCAACGCCCTTTCTGGATCTTTCTGTTTTGATCTTATATTGACTTTTAAAAGTCACTTTAAAATAATCACTTTATATCAAATATTATATACTCACATTTATATATTCATATTGAGATGTTTCAAAACTAAAAGAAGAGATAAATGGAATAACATGTGTAAGCAAGCACAGGGTTCTGTGGCCGAGGAGAAGAGAAAATACCACTGCAGATGCACACCTCTCTGAGTAGCTGCTCTGTCATTAACGCTCACATGCGCACACCCTTGAGGTGAACTGTGACCCTCAGTTTCTGTGGTTAGGAAAACGGTTACACTTCCTGTTCTTGTCCTGCAGTACAAGAAACTCATTTTCCTTCCCGATTGGGTTACACAAGAGTCAGAGAATTTCAGAAGGGGAAGAGATTTTTAAGAACAGCCATCATTATTCCTAAAACTTTACCGAAGAGTCCATAAGGCTCTACAGCCTGATGACGTGGTGGCGATTAGAAGAGGAAATGAGGTCTTGGTCAGAAACATGGACACAATGATTACAGGTGTGACAGGAAAAACGTATTATTTGTGAGTCAAACTCAAAACTCCTGAGACTCCAGGAAGAAAGGCCTGGGGACAGAGAGGCCGAGAGTCAGGAAGGACCAGAGGTCTGTGCCCGATGGTGGAAGCTGTCCAAATGCGCATATATTTTATGACATGAAAGGTAGAGCTGAGGTGATCGAAAATGATCAGTCTCCATCTGTGGACACCAGTCTGAAATCAAGGATTTACTTCAGTGTCTGCAGCATGAAAATTCCAACAAGTGACACATCTGAATCTCATGCCTAGCATTGCAGTTTACCACCATGGTGCCATGCCACTTTTCTTTTTTTTGTCTTTTTTTTTTTTTTTTTTGCCATGCTACTTTTCTTTATCCAGCATCTTTCCCCTGAGGTCTTAAGGACTTTACAGACTTCATCTATCACAAGTCCCCAAAATACTGGTTAACAGACCTCCCCCATCCCTCATTTACTTTAGGGAAACAGAAACTTTATTTTCACAGAACCATGAGAAGAGTCTACATAGTTTATTTTCCACATATTATGTGACTTTAAAATTCTTAAAAATTTGCACACAGAATTTTTTTCCTTCCAAACTATGGGGTGGGGGGCAGTTAAGACTACAGTGAAGCAGAATTTCAGTAGAAGTTTACCAAAAATCTTTAAAACTCTGCTGTATCAATGAAGAGAAGGTGATCTCAGTGCTCAGAGAGTTTCATAGTAATAACAATATTATCCAATCCTCACCATTTTATCCATGGTGATGAAAGTGGTATTTGAAATTAATTTCAGGCAGTTATTTGCAAATTCTGTAAGTTTCTAAAGGAAAGATTTTTATCAGGTTATATAACATACTATTCAAAAAATTCATTATAAAAATGATGTGTATTAAATATCTGACCTTACCTTTCCATTTGATAAATGAATCTGTAAAAGACTCTTAGCTACTTAGAGGACTTTGAAATATTCTAGTACCACAAAAACATGAGAGAAACATAGCAATGTATTTTGACATCTAACAGAGAGTAAAAAAGTAAAGGACAATTTTAATGTATACAGAGAACTGATACTACAATGCCTAAAGTAATATGCCATACTAAGTATCCTCCCCCCAAAAATGTGTAGTTCAGATATTTGGTGCTTAATTCTTTCCTTCACATAGGATGGTTGGATCACAAATCGTTCTCCTGAATAAAATAAAATGGGACAAAATGACCAGTTTCTCCTGGCACCAGCATGGCAAAAATGCATTTTGGCTCTACAAAAATGGTACAACCACACTACCTTTATCCCACAGTGGCTCTGAGCCACAGCACCCTTCTGGCATCAAGGCCATGCAGAATAATAGTTGGCTTCCAAGAGCATTGCCTAGCATGCACCACTGGTCTGCAGCAACATCTCATCTTACAGCAGAAATGGAATTTGTGTATTTCTTCCCACTGGATCACCACAGAGAAAAACGATATGGAGAAGAGCTCCATACAAACCCATAACTGATACGTGAGAGTCATAGGGAGCAACTCTTTCAACAGGATCAGGAAAGTAAGGGGAAGAATAGCCTAGTCAGAACGTCAGAAATTAAAACAGAAGCAACAGCTGCTGGCTACTGGAGCCAGGTATTTCAGCTGTTGATTTACATGCATCATACACTCCTCATTAGGCAATAGATGCATCTTAAAAACTATTAAAAGAGTGAGAAAATGGTAGACTCATAAGCGACAGCAAAATCCAGACTTTCTGAGATCCAGAATCGATTTGGAAAATAACTCAGCAAAGATGAAAAGAGAAGTCGATCACCTAAACTCAGGAAGGAACTGATAAGAAAAGTAGAAGCTACAGGAAAGTTGAAGAGATGGATAAAGAACACAGCGTTTGGCAGTCTCCCCCTACTTGAGGTTCATGGGGATGGAACCTGGCTCCTCATACACAGGGTCAGTGTCCAGGGCTGGGAGCTCCAGGGAGAACCAGCGGGCTGAGCTGACAGCACCTGTGGCTATACAGAGAGCTGGGGCAGCAGAAGCGACCATGTGAGGCAAGTGTTGAGGTTAGAAAACAAGGTTGCTGTCAAAGGGCCATCACTGAAGAGAACATGAAAAATAAGTTCCCAGCTGATGGCTACCACGAAGAAGAATAAGAGTAACTAGGGTCAGTGAAAAATCAGAACACAGCATAGATTACGTAGGAAGCCTGTTTGCAGAAATAATAGCACAGAATTTCTCCACTGTAGGGGAAACACTGAATGATACCGAGAAGTGAGGGATATAGAACACAAAAGAGCCACAATCAATAAAAAAGAACTTCCCCAGGACATGAGATATTCAGAATTACAGAGGTCCAACAGAGACAGAATTTTTAAATTATATTAGAGATCTCTTCTCGGCCTTTTGGCTAAGATCAAGTGTAAATTATATTAGAGAAAAGCAATAGATTATTTGTAGAGATAAAACTTTTAGAATTATAGTAAGCTTCTCAACAGAAGCCTTAAAGACAAAGAAAGATGGGAGTGAACTTCAGTGAACTTGACGAAGCCCTAAAAGAAAATACTTCCAACCCAGACTTACATACACTGGAAAACATTCCTTCAAAACTGAGGGAGAAATAAGGTATTTCCAGGTCAAAGAGCACCTCAAGAAATTTGTGAGCACCAAATCAATATTACAAAAAATGCTCAACGATAACTTGGAAAGGGACAAGGAAGCAAAAAAGGGCCAAAAAGTCTAATAGGATATCTGCAACAGGAAAGTAATACAATAAAAGGAATGCCAGTACTTTTAAGTCATAATTCTAAATGTGAGTGATCTCAATTCCCCAATCAAAGATACAGGTTGGCAGAACAGATCAAGAAACAAACTTCAGAATGGATCAAGACACAAATGTCAACCAAATGCTCTTTACAAGAAATTATTTCATCCAAAACAAATCCACAGATTAAAAAGCAATGCATGGAAAACAATATTCTACGGAGCAGGAACCCACGAAAAGCAGGGATAACTATTCTAATTCCATACAAAGTTGACTTCAAGTCAAGGCCCATCAGAACTTTCTGTATGGAAGTGTTCCACTCCGGACCAGTGCCATACACTTGAAATCTTCCCTATTCAGGAGGCTGAAGCAGAAGGACGGAAAAATGCATGACAGGCCAGACAATTTCCCCCTTTGGAAGGTCAGGATCAGCATCCATATCCTAAGCCAGTGATAGTGATTTTTTTTTTTTTGAGACAAAGTCTCACTTTGAAGTTCAGGCTGGCCCTGAGCTCACTGTGTAGCCCAGGCAAGCCTCGAACTCAGCAATCCTCCTGCCTCTGCCTCCCAAGTGCTGGGATGACAGGCGTGAGCCATCACACCTGGCACTGTGGAATGTGGTACAGATTGCTGGTGAGCATGAGTCACCACGCCCTACATTGTTGTATGCGGTTACCTGGGGATGGAACCAGAGACCATTCACTTTCTAGGCAGGTGCCAGAACCACTGAGCTAAATCTCTGGCCCAATGGTGAATCTTTTACACCCCCTCATTATTAGCAAGCGGCTAGCTGTGGCACCCTTGCTGTAGATTCACACTCCTGGACCCAGCCCATGTCAGCCTCACACATGTGTGATTTACACCAGTTGAGGACCAGATTTTCCTCAGCAAATAGGAAGATAAGGACTCAGTGCTGCTGGCCAGACACAAGAAGCAAGGTGGTTTCCCTAGCTTCTATTTCATTCAAATTAAAAACTGTCACAAGGCAGGGCAATTAATAAACTTTTTTAAGGAGCTAAGATTTATAATTTCCTAAGTGTGTTACTTTCATTCATAATTTTGATCACCACTTGAAATTCATACTGTTGGTTTTGGTTGTGAGTTTTTGCCTGTTCCCGCTGTGATATTCTCTCCCCAAGCGCTGACATGGCCCGGGCCTGCAAAGGGCCTGCTCCTGCCTTTCTCTACCCAAGGTTCTTCTCTTCCCACCCCTACTTTCTGCTCAACATGCAAACACCAGCACTAAGGCTGTTTCTGTGGTTCTTCTAGAAACAACCAGCAGCCAAACATTAAAGTGGGAAAGACAGATTCCATTATCTTGCATGAGGAAATAAGGAGTACTTCACATTTTTCAAAGCTGTAGCTTGATATTACCATGGAAAATTCTTACCCCTCAGATCACTGAGCAGAGTGAATAGTCTAGAATAGGGAGCAGAAGAGCAGACACTGGAACACGTTCCTTATCTTGGCAAGACTAGTACTCCATGATTACTGTTCTGAGTTAGGGAAAGTCAAAAACAGAAACACAGACATAGATAAATGCTTTCATATCCCTTTACATTCAGAGGAATCTTTAAAAAAGAGAATACTACATCTTCTACCAGATAATGAAGTGCAAGTAATTCCTGTTCTTACTGCTGGCTTAAACTCACTAAAGTGGAAACTCTTCTTCATGTGCAGCGGACCCTTGATTACAAACTCAGTTTGCTCTCAAGGGCTGGTTGTAATGTAAGTTGATCACCTGAAGACTCAGGCTCCTCTATACATGCTTCAAAGTCTCTCTCTTGAACACAGGAAAATCTCAGTGTCCATCAAGAGACATTACTCAGGTTTTCTCAATTAACCCAACACCAGAGAAGATATTGTCATCTTCCTTCCAGGTCTCTGGAAGGGTAAAATTTGTATCTGACACCATCTGAAATCACAAGGAGCCAGCATTTGAATCTTAACTGAAGGCTCTGTTTATAAGTTAAAACTAAAATTCTGATCATAACCCAAATTATTCATATACTGGGCTGTTTGTAGCTCAAGGATTCACTGTACAGGGTGGATTTGTCTTGCTAAACTCTGGAGAAGTAAATTAAGTTTACCACGCAGCTCCTATTCAAAAGAAATTATTTTATAGCTTAAATTTAAGATAATGTATATATAATGACCATGATAAAAATCTGTTTTTCCATTTTTAGTTAAATATATTCAATAAACATTTATTTATGTATTGTTTTCTTCTTATGAATCGTTACCTAAAACTAAATTGTACTATGAATTTAGTATTTTTCAGTGTACTAAAGAAAAATATTATATATACCTCAAAATGTAGATTTAAAAAAAAACAAACAAATCATTTTACCTTTTCAATTGAACTAAATTACCAATAAATTAGATTTAAATTTTGTTTTGTTTTGCTTTTTGAGACAGGATCTCACTTTGTAGTTCAAGTTGGGCCTGAGCTCACTATGTAGCCCAGGCAAGCCTCGAACTCAGCAATCCTCCTGTCTCTGCCTCCCGAGTGGTGGGATAACAGGCGTGAGCCACCACCCCTGGCACTATGGTATGTGGTATTGATTGCTGGTGGGAGTGAGTCACCATACCCAGTATTGTATGTGGTTACTGGGATCGAACTCAGGACCTTGCGCTTGTGAGGCAGGCGTTGGACCCACTGAGCTAAATCTCTGGCCCAAGAATTATATGACTTTTTAATCTAAAAAATGAACTACTACATTTTGGAAACCACATGTTTCACAATTTCAGTGTAAGTTTCCTGCCCTCTGATTTAAACTCCTAACTTGGCATCAATTGATGCCATTTTAAGAAAGGGGATGGGGAGCAATTACCATGACATAAACCATAAAAGAGCTAATAAACTGGGGGCTTTGCCTTTTTCTTTGTCAAAAAACAGAAAGCCACAGAGAGGGGAAATTATTTACAAATGACACATCTTTAAAAAGATTATTATCAAAATTCTACAAAGAACTCAAACTCTTCAAGAAAAAAAAACACTGCAGTTAAAAAATAGGTGAAGATGCATAAGAAAAACTGTTTACTAGCTACTTCTCAGACAGGAGGCTAATATGTAGAAAGTCTAAAGAACTTCAAAACCTTAGATCCCAAATGACTGACCCCCTCCCAGAAAAAAATGGGCAATGAAATGAATGACATTTGTCAGGAAGAGAAAAGCAAAGGAACATTACGTATACGAAAAAAGGGCCCAACATATCGAGCATTAAAGAAATGCAAATTAAAGCAACCCTGAGATTCTATCTCACTCCAGAAAGAATGGTTGTCATCAAAGAAAACAACAAATGCTGAGGGGTGTAGGGACACTCCCATGCAAGTGTAAATCATTGCGACCACTATATAAATCATTACGGAGATTCCTCATAAAGCTAAAAATAAGGATGTCATGTGCTCAGATATTTCCCTTGTATCTTCCCCAAAGAGTTAAACACATTATATTACCATAATTCATCACACCCAAGTTTATAGTAGTACAAGTCACAGCAGCTAAATCTTAGAAGTTGCCTCTGTGTCCATCAGCAGGAGAATGGGTAGAGAAAGTCAGGCGCATACAGATGGAAGGTAGTGCTCAACCATAAAGCAGGCAAAAGTCAATCATTTGTCAGAAAATAGATGCACTGGAAACTATAGTGCTCCGTGAAATGAATCATACAAGGAAGCTTAAACATCACATAGTTTCTATTTTATGAAACCCAATGTACAAATAATTCCAAGAGCAAATAGACAGACACTCTGAAACACAGGGACAGATCTTTCAAGGGGATCAAGTGGGAAGAGAGGCCCCCTCCCCCGCAAATGGAGGATGCACATTCATTACGCAAAGGGGGGGGAGCAACACTACTCAGAAAATGTAGGTCAAGGGTGTCCATAGGCACCACACCAAGGGAGAGATACAGACAACAAAGACACCTATGAAGAAAAGACACTGCACATATGTCACCAGGGAAGTGCACACATATTATAATGGTCACAATCCAAGACACTGACAAGATCAATGCTAGTAAAATTATAGAAAAAAAATGAAAAGAACCTTCCTCGCTTTTGAGAATGCAGAATGGTGTCACAACTCTGGAAGAGATTTGATGAATGAAGTATACTCTCATTATAAAAGCCAGCAAACTGCGCTAAAGATATAAAAACATGTTTATACATAGAAACACACAAAGAGACACGCAAATATGGTATGTTAATATTATTAGAGTTTCATTCATAGCTTTCCAAACTAAGAAATAACCAAGGCATCATCAGTAATTGAACAAGTAATCTGTCATACCCACAGGCAAAAGAAAATATCCAGTGATAAAATGAGCAATAAGTCATGAATTAAAGATGTCATCGGGTGATAAAAAAATTGAAACAGCCATGTAAAATTTTAAAATATGAGATATTGGTGTGGAAAAAATGGCTGGCACTGGTAAAAGTACACTGTCCCAATAAGAATGTAGACAGACTTTCAGTTTGGACTAGAATGAGTTAAATATACATAAAATGTAGCTTATGAAGGATCATATATAGCTAGCAAGAAAAATGAATTGCTTCTTTGAACCAAGTGGAAATCTAACAGTGCTCTAATATTCATGTTCGTTTATGTATATTCATGCTTACAGGCATGAACAGCACACTGATGATTCTCCTTTTTATGCAGTAGAAAATGGCAAAAGTTTGAAGCACACAGGAAAGATTTATATCCCATGATATGCTTTAAGACTTTACATAAGTTAGAAAACCCCAGGGTCACAGGCTACCTGGGTTTAGAAAATTAACAAATACTGACTTTGAACCACTAGACAAATTTATATCATAGTTACACTCAGGAGAAGACTAGTCATTTTTAGTATAAATGTACAGAATTTTTTTCCAATGGTTAATTTTATAAACATTCATATTAAAATGTTTAATGCAGTTGTTCAACATGGCCATCTTTCAAATATCACTCCAAGACTTAGTTTATACAAAAAAATGATTTTCAGAAAGTAACCCATTGGCATAGTTTAATTTGTACTTGAATGCTTTTGAAATTCTATAGGAAAAGAGTAAAAGAGAAGACACTATATCATTCTGGGGGGCGAAGGATGTACGTCAGGGGCAATGTGCTTGTTCAGCATTTCCAAGACCTTGGTTTGACCCCTAGCACTACAAATAATTACAAAGACAATAACAAATAAAATATTCTGGAAAAACTTAGATTTGGGTTTATGTTTTTGCATGGTGCTAATCAATTTAGGGATTTAAAGTTGATGAAAATAGAAATGTACTAAATATTGTAACAAAAGATTGCTAGAAACCTTGAGAACCACAGACTTTTCAATTTGAATTTATATTTGATGCCTCATGTGATTATTGAGACTGTGTAGTTGCCTAAATATTTCACTTGTAGAAATAAAGATCTTTCTTGCTTTCTTTCCCCATCTGTGACTTCATCTGGGAGAATTTCTCACATTTAGGATGGAATATACAGGCTTCCTTAAGAGAATACATTTCTGTTCACTATGCTTTCTCTGCATATAGTATTTATGTATATATCATACTTATGTCTACATATGTGTTCTAGGCTACAGTTAGTTTACCATTTCACAACAGCATCGCAAGTGAACCCAGAGATCAAGTGAGGAGGCAACTGCCACAATGCAGCTACTTCTTTAAAAAACATTGACTGAATGGTAAATCCTCCAGTTCTACAAGGCTCGCTTTCATAGTGACAAACACTGTGACCATAACTTCCATTTCTGGAGCACTTTACTTCTTGAAATATTTGCCACTTTTGCACATTGATATAACTTCTGCACTATGAAGCAGAAGTCTAGTTTTCTTCATTTTACTTTTTAAAGTATTTGAAAATAGCTATTTTTAACTATCCCCCTAATTTATTTTTGTATATTCCTTCAAAATTCAACCTCTAATTATCCCCAAGATTAAGCAGAACATAAAAGACAACTTGCTTATAATAATATTTACTTAGATCAAGTTATGGGAGTATGTGTTCCTTTTTCCTTTCAGAACATCTAGCAAGATAAATGATTCATGCAGTTTCTTGGATATAGAGATTCTCTCATTTATATATTTGAAATCAATTGTCATCACCATAAATTCAGCAAAAGGGAGGCATATGGTTTTATGAACAACTATAACTTAATTGCTTTACGAGAAAAAGCTGAGATAAGGAAAGGGAATATTGTGAATAATAAAATGTTTAAAAGATCCTCTGATAAGTGGACATTATTCAACTTTTTGAACTTGGATAAATAATAATGAGAAACTGTAGTCAAAACAGCAGGAGGGAAAGAAAAATATCACCCTTGATCTCTGAATTTCTTCTGCTACTTATTAGCACTGTCAGCTGATATTTGGATTAACCAGGAACATAGATCATCAGACCCTTGGCACGGATAAGGCGTTATCTGACAACACAGATGGTTAATTTGGAGATTTTCCCCTTAGGTTAAAAGCACTGTCTTGGGAATCCTAAGGATAATGTAAGAACCTTCCATCTAAAAAGACAGAAACTTTCATTTCAAGAGGAATAGATCTCAGGACTTATTAACATAACTCTTCCCATTGTCAGTTTGTAGAAATGAACAAAACAATCACAGTTGAATTTAAGGAGTAAATAACCTACCAAGAAAGAAAATCGGGGGCAATGTTTAAAAATACTTTCGAATTAATTATCTTTATACTAAAGACAGTTTTGTAATGATATTGAAGAAAACAAAAGGGGGATAAGTTTTGATAATTTAAAAATGGAATAGAAACGCTCTTGCGAAGCAGCAGAAGCCCTAACTTCACCTGGTTGCAACATCTGGAAGCACAGGCCCTAGAGAGAACGCGGGAGGCGGCTCCTCTCGGCGGATGGTGGCCCTGTTTCAAGGAGACCTCCGTTGGTGTCTTTCCAGGCGATCCGTGAGGTCTCTTTTCTAGCTCTTGTATGGGGCATAGTGTTTCTATAGTAGCGATTTATGTTGTTTGCTGTCAACATCAACACAACACGTACTAGGAACCGCTAGTCCCTACTTGCCTTGGTCACTCTCTTGTTGCTGGGATAGAATACCCAACACTCACAATTTAAAGGGAAGAGGTCTCTTTTGAGTGTATCAGAGGCTTCTGTCCCTGGCTGGCTCGCTCGGCTTGGCGGAAGGGCGGGGCAGAGAACAGGACAGAGAGAGAGAGGAAGCGCGGCTGGAGACCACGCCCCAGGGACCGCCTCTCTAGCCAGCTCCTCCTCCTAGCAGCACCTCCAACTATGAACTCATTCTGGGATAAAGCACCCCCTGGTCTAATTACCCTCCAAAACCTCACCATCGAACAAATGAGAACTTAGGGGATGGCTTAGATATACATCATAGCCCTTCTGTTTAGTAGCAAAGATCATCAGCATTTCTTGAACTATGTGCACTGTGAGTACCAAGCGCCAGCTTGCAAGTAAGTCTGTCTGTGTTAGAAGCCGCTAATGGGTTTATCTTGAAGCATCTTCAGGGTAGAAGCGGTTCTGACGTTAATGGAGCTGAGCCTATCATGTTTAGCTCTGCAAGAATAACCTCATGAGCACAAGAAGCTTGCTCCCCTCATTTGTTATTGGTACAAGTAATTATTCCAAAAATAACTCATAAAAATGGGTGAAGATTGAGAAGATGATCACATTTATTACTAATAATTTCATGTTCTGGGCTGTCTTTGAATATCCAACCAACGTGAGCATCAAGTGATCATGACATAGATATCTGTGTTCGTTTTTATTGGTTTTGCCTCCTAGGTTGGAAAATACGTAAAGATTTCTCAGAAATAATCATTTTATGCACTAAAGTTATTACACTGGAGTCTAATAACAGAACCACTGTGCTACCATCTGGGAGTCTCAGAGCCTTTATCAGTGGTACTATTCTCTTATGGGCATCACTTGAGAATGTGTCTGAAATTCCTTTAAATCGACTGTACAACCCCTCTACTAAAAGAACATGTCCTAATTTAAAGTGTCACCACCCTATGCTAACACAGATGAAGTCACTGTGTATTCTTCAGGACAACACAGCATACAGAAATTTGGTCCTTTCTTGTGCACCAGCTATGAACATACAGTTCAATATAATATTTCTTGTAGGGCAGTGACTATTATATTCATGTTTCTGAAGTTATGGCTAAAATATTAAATGTCTTTTCATATTTTTTGAGACAAAGTCTCATTATGTAATTCAGACTGGCTTTGAACTTGCTAGGTAGCCCAGGCTAACCTTGAACTAATGGAGATCCTCCTGCTTAAGCCTTTAGAGTGCTAGGATTCCGAGCATGCATGACCATGCTTGACTAGAATCAATTTTTAATTTAGTTTCCTTAATGGTTTATTCCTATAATTTTTATATATAGAATATATCTATTCACTTATCCTCCTCATTTATATTAAATATCTAAACTAAATATTGTCTGTAAGCAATAACTATAGATTCCTTTATTTTATATTTAAGCACTAATTATGATGGAATTTAATTGGTAGCTTCATGTCTATTTTTTCTGACTCCAGATTTGAAGATAAAACCTGACATTAAAATTTGATATGGTTGGAAATTAGCCCATGACTTTGTTCAAAGAAAAACTGCCTGTAGAGTATTATTTTTAAAAGAACCTTATACAATTTCTTGAACATTAAACAATATTCTGACAAAACAACATTATGATGACTTGAATACAAATGAATCAGAAACATACGGATTGAATTTTCCTTGAAATGGAAGCAGGTTTGAATAAAGAGGAAAAAAAGTCATTGGCAAAACTCACTCTGAGTATTGCCAAACCTAAAATGTCTGAAAACACAGGGCTTTAAAAAGACATTCTAAGGAACCCAAAAAATACTGTCTTTGTTTTTCCATCCTTAAATTATTCTATAAACCCAATATTGAAAAAAGAATTAAGTTACTTGGAAAGTATAAACTATATAAAGCATCAAACAATGGAAAATTACAGTGTTTGGGGGAACCCCAAGTCTTAAGAACTAGATTAAATTGCTTGCTATCTGTGTAATAAACTGTGCATATGTTCTCAGAAAAGGTCATTAAAATAAATTTATTAGGAATGCTAATAAAGAACTAATAAGCCAGATAATTAATATCTCTTTATATTTTAGAGAACTGAAAAGCTTACAATAAAATTTAACCCAGATCTCAGCTTAATCATTTGCTACTAAAAAGAAAAACAGTACCTACTTTATCATATAAATTCACTAACTATCTAGAAAGAGGGCTTCAGAAATTGAAAATGACTTTACACAATTAGACGAAACAATGTGACTGGAATCTCTGAAACAGCTATATTTCTTCTTTATTTGCTTGCTTCTATGTTTTTGCTGAAACAAACATATGGACCTCAGAGAATTATCTGTTCAGCTCAAAAAAATTCAATAAAGTATTCTTAAACTCTCTTGCCAAATCCATTGCAGTTCATTTGTCAAATTTCTCAAAACAGTATTTCACAAACTGACGTATTTCCCACAGGCCCTCTGCAGAATCATAAGGCTACTTTTGATTTCAACAGCCTTTTGATTTCAAAAATATATTTAGGTCTCTGCTCTTTTTTTCCTTTACAGAGGCAGGATTAACAAAATATAATAATATTCATAGCTGACTTTCTCCCCGTCTTGTGATTGAAACTTTAATTACTTCATCGTGGGCTCCACAAAATTCTACTCCTATGCTACCCGAAATCGGTCTGTTACCAACACCAGCATCGGGAAGGTCCTCTTTAGAGTGGGAGGGGCCTAAAAGAGTTTAAAGTCCCAAAACCATCATTCACAGATGATTTGAGCCAAGGTTTTAAGATCCTTGATCTGCATCACACAGGGCATTGAAGGTGCAGTTGTGAATGAGAGACGCACCCACACGACCACATAAAACACATTTGTTCAAACATGTCATCCCAGCTGTGTTACTGTGATCCCTCAAAGCGACAAGCTTCCTAAAAGTCTTTCATGACTTGTGAGGAAGTGATGTGAGTATTTTATGCTTCACGCAGATTTCATGTCCTTCCCATGACTTTCCTTGAGTCACTTTCCTCGTGGCCTCCACACCCATATTTCACGTGTTCAAGTTGTTCTAACTGAGTTTAACCACTGGCTTTCTCCAGAGTACGCTCTCCCATCTCCACTCTGTCCATTTTACTCAGTTTGTTCCCTGAACCACGAAAGAATTCTCTCTTCTCATTTCCACCACCTGTCCCCACAGCTCTGTGACTGACCTCTCCCTCTCCAGCTTGTGGCCATCAGATCCTGCTCAGCTGACCCCAGCGAAAGGACACCTCTCTGGGGTCATGTGTCTGCATCGTCTCTCTTCTGTGTTCCCATAGCACCATAACTGCACCACGGATTTTAGCACTAGGCCAGTTTATTCTTTATGACGTGAGCTACATCTACCTATCTCCAGTTTTATGTTCTTTCAACATGCCATCTTTTAGCACGTATAGTCAAAACTTTTATTTGGGACAAATAAATACATAATAACAAACAAATAATGAATTTGAAAGCCAACTTTCCTGAGCAATACCCAAATGATTTGGAAATAATGATTTCCAATTCCTTCCACTGAGCAGTAAACATATCCAGAATCCATTACTACAAACAAATGAGGTTCCACTGACTCTATCTCAAACAACGTCACATTGAGAATGCCCGCTGTGGTCATGAGTGAGGCTGTAACAAAGGGAAGCCTCTGGGTTATTCATATTAAAGAATAATGTCTCATGGATATTCTCCATGATGGTGCAGTTAATATAAATAAGGTACCAGGCCGGTCACTTGCTTTCCCAAGGTCATGTATGCTCTGTCTCTAGCTAAATTCTGCTTCAGAGATCCCTGAGACACAAAAAGCCGGCTAACTGCCTAGCTTGGCCCATTTCACTCTTCAATGTGCTTCATATTAGCCAATATTAAAGAGACAAAAGAGAGCAACCAAAAACTAGTGTATCTCAAACCTGACACCTAGATAAATATTTGGAAACCTTTGAAAAGAGTGAAATGTTAATTTTTGACTTAAAAATGATACAATAATACTTTAGAGTAGAATTACTCGTGCAATAAAAACCAGAGAGAAAGACAAACTCAGAATATAGAAATACAAACTTACAGCAAGACAGAAGTCAGATTGCATAAATAGTAAGAGAGAAATCCAATACAAGAGAAGAGTGAATAAAAAGAGACTTCAGAAAATTTCTGTGGGGTGAGGAGAAGATGGAAATGAAAAGGAAACAGTCTGATCATATTTCATAGATTTCTTGATTTGTTTAGTTAGACATTTCAAGCATATCCCCAAGGAGGAGACTGGGAGAAGCACGTACCAGTAATTTAATTTTTCTTGTTTAGACCACATACCAGGGAAGAAATGATTGGCTCGGCCTCGCAGTGCTGATTTCCCAGTCACATTTCTGACCATAAATGTACAGTAGTTTTAACATTGTAAGAATTCTTGAAAGAATATTTAAATATGTGCTTTTCTCAGGCCACATTTATAATGCCTGGACTGAAGATTCTTAGCAATAATCTCAAAGGCATAATTGAAAATTAACCTATAATCCAAAACGTTCAAGTTGTTTATAACAATTTAAAAATTCAGCATTGTAATTAAATTCTGTGGAAAAATCTGGATAGGGGGTGGAAGAAAATTCTCGAGCTCTGTAACACTTTCAGTTAGAAGTTTCTCATTCTAGGTCAAGATGTGAAGCTGTAAAACTGCATGAGACGAACCCATGAACTATTTAATTGTGTCTGCCGATCTCATTCCATGCACATAATCTTTGGAGCTGCAGAATGGATTATGATATTTTCCACAGACTGTGAAACTGACTGCAGGTAAAGCCATGCCACCATGCAGTCTTCAGGGCCTCAGCAATTAATCCCCTGGAGGGTCCCTGGGCAGACCCAACCTGTATTTAAGTCTGTAGCTCATTAAACAAGGTTTTAGTGTAATACAGCAAAAAGGAATGAATGACTAAGTCTTAACGTTTCACTTGCCTGAGTCTGAGAAAAATGAAAAGCAATGAACTTTAAATCAGGACTATTCTCATATTATCTTTTTAAAGATTACCCTTCTTGAAAGAAAAAAATTGATGATTAAAAATATGGAAACAAAGCTCATGTATACAGGGGTTGGGGGATTGGGTGGGGGTGGGCAGGGAAATGGGAAGAAAGGGAGAATTAAGTTATGTCATGTACTGATACAAATTCTCAATATCATTTGTGATCACAACGGTATATAAAATGTACCAGTAGAACTTTTTTAAAAGATTGCCCTTCTTGGGCCCCACTGTAACATTACAGAGTGTAGGGGCATGAACACAATTCAGTCCCATATAGTGTACCTCTAAACAATTAACCATCACTAGTTGAGCTAATGTATCATTAAAGAAATTATGTTTTACTCTTCTTTCTTGGATTAGAAGTCTATAATTCCATTTAGACTGTTTAGACTAGTTAGAGGCTGACAAGACCAGAATAAATGGGCCCTGACTTCCGTGATTTGTGTCTAGATGCCCCACGGAGCCTCATGCAGTCATAGATGGGGCTTTTCAGAGGTGTCTAGATCACAGGAGTGGGAGGTTTGAAGTCAAATGAGACACTGGGACTCAGGGTACACCTCCCCGAACGAAGGGCACCAACTTAAAAAGAATATATAGGGAAAGATTCTGCTGTTGCTTGTCTGCTGCTGTCTCTCCTGCCCTGTGATGCCACCCTGCCATGTGCCAGCCTGCCTTGGAGCCAGCCGATTATGCACTGGAATTTCTACAGACTCTGAACCATTTTGAAACCATCCCTCCTTTCACTTTGTCAGGTATTTTCGTTCAGCACAAAGAAAAGTGACTAAGGCACCTGACTCTCTGTCTGAATGAGCCAAAGTCTCCCTCAGACAATCTTCACAAGTTCTGCCCCAGGGGTCTGAAGGATCACGGTGCCCCTCACTTCTCCATCTTCTCAAATCTCGCCTTTCAGATTACAGTGATACTATGCATGGATGGCAAATACTAGATGCTCAGTGAACACTTGGGAGTAAAATTAGAATGACTTCTGGGACATTTTAAACAGAAAGATTTCACACAGACCCTTCCCGCAGAAGTTTCCAGAGTACTTGACTTTAACCAAATACTGCAACAGGTTAGAGATTAACTTGATATTAATTCTTCAAGTTTTTGATGCTCCGATTTCAGCTCCATCTTGGCTCTTCCAGCGTAACACTGGTAACAGTCTCTTTGTTTCTCTAGTACTTTTTTACATACGAGATTTGAAACTATTTGATGAAACTATTTAAATGTTAAACATACACATTTACCATTACTCCTCCTCAGAATGCGCCTCCTCCCTTTGAACACAGTTGTACTTGTGCTTGTCACTTTAAGGATGATCCAAATACAGTGGCTGCTGCTTTTCAGAGCCGTCCAATAGAAAGGCGGACTTGCACAGTGTCTCGCAGTGTCTGTATCCACGGTATTCACTGAGCCTGGCACCCTACAACTTCTGGCTCTTCCTCAAAGTCAAATGGACCAAAAGGGGTAAATATTTCAAATCTGTTCAGGACATCAAGTCAGCCCTGACAGAGTAACTAAAGAGATGAAAGAGGACTTGCAGAGCTGCTTCTGCAAGTGGCAAAATGATGGAATAAATGTGTTACAAGCAAGAAACAGTAGTTGGTGGGATGTTAATGGCAATGTGTGTTTTACTGTAATGCATTTTTAAAATTTAAATACTCAATATATTTTTTTTATTATACCACATACAACGTTTTTCAGTCACGCTTTGAGGTCAAATTTGCACATAGTAAAATGAACTCTTATTGAACACAAGCCCTTCATACTGAGTGAGTTTACATTATCCCACCTTTTTTTTTTTTTACAGTTTTTATTTTGGTACAGAGTGTCAGAAGTTGCTAAGTTGACCAGACCAGGGTCGACTTTTCACCCTTCTGCTTCAGCCTCCCAGAGTGTTGTGATTATAGGCATGTACCATAACAACCACCTTATTAACTCATCTTTGATAAAGTCATTGTAACTACTAATTATGACTGTCAACTTGATTGGTTTGAGAGACTCCTAATAGATTAATAAAGCACATTTCTGGGTGTATCTAGGCAGATCTTGCAGGTATGACCTTGGGGACCCATCTGGTCCCTCGCTCCTCCTCCTCCTCTGGTGCTTTCTCCTTGTTCTCTGCCTCCTGGTGACCTCCACATGAGCAGCTCGCTCCACAGAGCCATTTCACCAATGTATGTATGACTTGGAGCCAAGCAGCCATGGACTGAACCTCTGAATCTATGAGTCAAATAAACTCCTCCTCTTTTAAATGCTACTGTTGGATATTTTGTTCCAGCATTGAGAAGGCTAATTTATACAATTCTATAACTGTTTGCAAATCACCTATTTGTGTAACAACTACAAGGCCTAGGACATAGATTATAATATTTTGCATATAACTTTCTTTTGATGTTGTTAAATTTCATCGGTGCTACTATTTGAACATAGGTCTTCGATACCAGAGTAAAAATCCCTGGAATGCCAGTGTGGTGGCTCACGCCTAGAATCCCAGCACCTGGGAGGCAGAGACAGGAAGGTTGCTGAGTTCCAGGCTTGCCTGGGCTACATAGTGAGCTCAGGGCCAGCCTGAATTGCAAAGCAAGACCCTGTCTCAAAAAAAAAAAAAAAAAAAAAAAAAAAAAAAAAAAAAAAAAAAAAAAGCCCTGGAAAGCAAAGGCAGTACCACTCTTTTAATGGCTCAGTCTCAAAGCCTGATAAATATCTACTGAAAAATGTGTCCACAAGTCAATTAACAGTGTACATAAGAAGTAGGGTACCTTGTACATAAGTATAAAACATAAATTGGTTAAATCACTTGAAAATCAGTGATTCTCAATGTGTCAAAACAAATCCCACCAAAAATGTATGGGATCAGTGCTCACCATCTCCTGTTTCTGCACAGAGCTGTAGGCCCAGGTTGTTCTGCGGATCGATCACCCAGTGGTTGCTGGTCACAGTGATATCGAAGACGAGCCAGCCCACGTCCTGGGCTTGGGCCTTCCTTGTGTCTAACAGGAACAGATCTGCATCCCTGAGGAGAAGAAAAACAAGTGTCAGGTTGTGTAAGTGTAGGATCATCATTTCCTACACTTAAGTGAAAACATTTCCAAAGCACACTGTAAAATAGCAGGAACTGATTAAGGAACCAGGGGAACAAGTTACTCAAGTGATGAGTAATAAGATGCAGAATGCTGTACTGCTATCTCCCACCCAAACCTGCTACAGATTAGTGATATCTGAGAGTAATTTCCACGTTCCTGCCTCTCACTGGCTTTTGCAAACTCGCTGCATGGTCTTCAGTGTATCCCAAAACCAACCTATGAAAGTAGCCCCAGACAAAGAATCAGGACGAACAGGACAGGAATGAAAGAACTTGCTTCAGTCTGGATGAGCGTAGACTCTCAAAAGAAACAAGCACAAGCAGGATGTGATTCACACAGCTGTTTTAAAGATGGTTTCCTAATGTTTTCCATTTACATGACAATTATTTCATGGATACCAAAGGCCAAGAGAGGGTCACAGAGAACAGCACTGGATTAAGGGATAAGTTGCATGAGTTGAATTGTACACTTCACGTGACTGCTTTAACTTTTTCTGTAGGCCTAAGTCCCCTGGGGACAGTGATGGCTGTGAATACAAATGTATATATTCTAGGCTGATCTGCATTGTTCTGTTTATTAAGACACAGGAGCCTATTTTTTAATTTTAATTTTAGCAAATAAATTTAACTTTAGCAAAATTCAAACAAATGTTTGAATGCTTATTACAGGGAAGTGTTTTATTGTTTCCTTACTATAGGCAGTTTCTGAGCTCACTATTATACTTTTTTGTTGATATTTGATCTTTACAGCAGCTCTTTCATATTAATAAAGTTAAAGTTCAGATGGTTGATTATAAAACACTGAATTCCTCTGAGGTGAAGCAAAAATAACACTACAAAGCATTTTTATGAGCTTCATATTTATGCTCAAACTATGTAAGAGCACAGTACTTATTTAGAGAAAACCCAAACCTGTGTCACTTATGCTAAATAATACTTCATAGTTACCATCTATCTATGCTACAGTCACCTCAAAGATAGCTTACAAAAGATAAGAAGCAAATTTTGAATAAATTATACATGTACTTTATTTGTTTGTAAAAACACTAAAATTGACCTATTCTTGACAGAAATGAAAGCAAGTCAAGGTTTCAGAAGTACTGTTTTGTTATCTCAACTTGTCTTATATTTTAATTTCCATTAACTGAGAGAAAAATGTAATGTGATAAATTGTATCACCTAGCTGATCTATAACGAACAATGCAAGTTACACTCTTCTTTCATGATCTCAATCACACAGGAAGGCTCCAGGTGTTTCTTTTTAAACACAACAAAGGGCAATGTTACAAGCAGACAGTGCAAAGCAAGGGAAAATATCATTCAGTTCCCACTTTGTGACTTGGGTAGTACCAGGCATGAACTTAGGATCCTATTTGCTTTTCCAAGTCTTCCTACCATGTCTATGAATACTAGTTTTGGTGGGTGTTTTTAGAGCAGAACATCATCTAAAAGATTCAAAAATGCTCTAAATATCTGAATTTCATCAATGGAAATTGAAATTCATTCAAAGATAAGTCTAAGAAACAATGTGCCATTTTTAAGTCCTAACTCATGTCTCAAAATTTACAAAAGTTCTAATGATTTATCACCTATCATAATTTCCAATTTGGGAGCAAAGATCTTTTTCTGATTCATAGTTTATTCTCTCTCCTTCAGTATAAAAAACTTTCTCGGGCTGGAGATTTATCTCAGTGGTTCTGGGGCATGTCTACCAAGTGCAAGGTCTCTGGTTTGATCCCCAATAACCACATACAACAGTAATGGGCATGGTGACTCACACCCACCAACAATCAGTACCACATACCAGAATGCTGGGTGTGGAGGCTCATGCCTGTAATCCCAGAACTCGAGAGGCAGAGGCAGGAGGATTGCTGAGTAAAAGACTTCCCTGGGCTACATTGTGAGTTCAGGGCCAGCCTAAACTACAAAGTGAAACCCTGTCTCAAAAAAAAAAACACGCACACACACACCAAAAAAACCCCAGATTTTTCTTCATTTCTACATTTAATAGTATAAGCTTTAGGAGCACTGAATCTATTACTAATAAATGCCATGACAAAGATTTTTTAGTACCTACTCATGTAATAGCTTCCATAACACTTAAAATTCAATTCCCACCCATGCTGGTAATGTTAGATGTGAGTTATTTTAAAACATAAACCTTCCCTGTTAAACTTTGGAACTTATAAAATTCAAAAGAGTAAAATAGACAAGTTCTACCCATGAGCACAATAAAGTACACTTATTAAACTTATTTTGTCACTGTTTTTATTCTTGAAGAAGTGCTTATAACATCTAATGATAAAAATGTTAAATATTAATTCATTTAGAAGACGTAGTACAAAAAATATATTTGTAGCAGAAATGATTTCATAATTCCTTTGTAATTAATGTAATTTCAGTAGAAAAACTAAAATCAAAGTTTCACCCTAGCAAGGAATATAAAACCAAATTACATAAATGTATGTAAGTAAATATTTCAGTGTTAACTGTTTTAATTTTTTTAAATTTTTACATGTGAATATTCAGTCTTAACTAACATTATACTATCAATCAACATTGAAATATTTTCTAAAAGATGTAAAAAATGTATAATGATGGAAATTTCTAATTACAAAATTTGTAATTTAATTCTTGAGGTAAATTTTCACATTTACCTTGAATATAGAATAGCAGCATAATTTTCTTACAGCTCATATAGTCAATATTCAGTGTTTGAACATGAGTTATGATTTACAGCTAGAGGATTTTCTACCTCAAAATAAACTCCTGAGTATGGAATATATAGATATGTTTAAGTGTAGATACTCAAAAGAGAAAAACAATCTGTAATATTTATATATATTTAGACTCAATAAAAAATATTTGAGAAGATCTGACTTAAATTGTGAGTGGAGGTTTAAATACATCTACTTGTGTATGGAAAGTTAGTGAACTTATATATACTAATTTGAGAGAATGTCCTGTATTCTACTGAAAGAGAAAAGAGTTTTCCAAACAAGCCTTACGAATGTAAAAATGCCAAAAAGGCAGACATGTTATGAAATTGAGAAGCAGATGGCATAATGTGACCTACCACCAGGGTTAAAATTTTCCTGAAAATACAAGTTATAGCAAGGATTTGGTAATCAGAGTTTGAACTTTAAGAGATTCCTCAGTTTCATTTTCTCCATATATAGATGCCTTGTATGGTAACAATATGTCATAATAACCTCTGCCTTAAAAAACTTGTCAAGCCCAACTATAATACAAGGCAATTATGATATATACATGTATGTATCTATATGTAGAGAAGGAATATTTTATAACTATGTGTTGGGGTGAGGACCAACTTACATTTCAACACAGTCTACAGTAACTTAACTGCCCCTATAGTGTTTTATTTTGACCTAAGATATTGCAGAAAATATTATTTAAGAAGGCACAATACTTTCTAATGACCCCAAGCAGTGTTAGTTTGGGCTTATTGGAGCCAGCTGCTAAAATTATTCAGAAGAAGAAAGAAAAGACAGAGATGTATAAGAAAAGAAGAGAAAAGAAGAAGGAGGTAGAAAAAAAGAAATTTAGTAACTATTCCTTGGAATATTGGCTGTCTATATGATTTAGCCTTCTAAACTCATTTGTATGATCATCAGATTGAATTATAATATATAACCTACATTCTTCTAAATAAATGCTAAAACATCAACAAAAACTTTTAAGTACTCATCTTTTCATGATACTATTTCCATTGACACCTTCATACATAGACTGAAAAAATGGTGTTTTTCAAATCACAGAGACAAACTTCTAGGGGGAAAAAACCTCCATAACAAATTAATGGTGGTTAATATAATACATCACTTGACCTTTGAAAAAGGCTGAAATTTAATCAGAGTACAAGTCATAAACAAAAGTTTCTCTTATGGAGGATTCTGGAAAGATGGTGGAGAGGTAACAAACCTAGACTCTCCACCTCTGTAGTTAGTTGTTCCCAAACCCAAATACAACAGCTTTGGGATAGAACAGCAGGCAATTCTTCCCTCCAAAAAATAATCCAAAAACAAGCAAAAATCAAAGAGAGCAAAAGAAAATCAAAGAAGCAGTGAGCAAGAACCAGGTCTCCTAGTGGGTGGGGGGAGCTGTCCCTTGGAGACCACCACACCTGCGAAGACCACACCTTGCCTCCGAGAAGTGGCTGTAAGCCTGGAGCAGAGCCCCATAAATTTGATTCCAGATAGAAGACAAAAGATCTGGGCACTCAAGCAAGGAAGCCCCACCCACCACCCCAAGGGACAGATGTTCCACAGGTCTGATAGGATCTCCCAGCCCCACCAAGAGGCCAGCAGCAGGATCCCTACATGGCATTCCCACGGTCGCCTCTTCCAGTCTGGGTTTACCACACCACCCCACTACATTGGGGCCCTCCACCTGCCATACTGAAGGGACATCCATTCAGCCAAGCAATCCCTGTGAACTTCACCATGGGTGAGTTTCTGGGCCCAGCCCCACCTGCAGGACCCTTAACTCACTCTGGGGCAAAGGACACCTTTAACTTTCAAGCCTGCAATTCCACAGCAGATCTCAGAAATCAATGGATCCATGCCTTAGACAGCTTGTTGTTAATAGACTATTTTATTCTATTCTGCTTTTGTTGTTGCTGTTTTGTCGTTTTGTTTGTTTTATTTCACTGTTTTTGCTATTGTTGTAGCTTTCTTTGTTTTTCTTTTTTCCCTCTCTACTTTTCTATTCTTCACGCTTCTGCTATCTTACTGCTGTCTGCCCAAGCTTGGATTTTTCTTTCCTCTCTTAATCACTCTTATTTTTCAAGAGAAGGAAAATAGTGCCCTGATTGCCTATTGCTGCTACTCTCCCTAGTTTTCTCACCTTCATTTCTCTAGTCAGTATCTGTTACCTAAGTTAATTCATACAGACTTTTCTTCTGTTTCTTCTGTAATATTACAGAAGGGTGGATATAGATGTTAGTGGCCCTAATGCTGTTACTCTATTCTGTTCTGTATTTGTCTCATCTGTCTCTTTTGTCCTCTAACCTCTATCAGTCCCCCAGAATCTTGTGATCATAATATATCCTCTAATTCTAGTTCTAATTTCTCTCTCTCCTATCTCTCTAACACAATGGTAACCATTTTAGTTCCAAAAAGGTGATGCCTGAATATTGAATATAATCTGTGGCTAGTTTTTTGTCTAGACATATGATCACAGCATCCCATTTATAAATGGGATCACAGCATCCCATTTATATCCCGTTTGCATCCAAAATCACCCAGTAAGGCTCAGAAATGAGGAAAAACTCAAAATTTTGGATGCAAAGTTCCCCACCTCAGGGGAATTCAGAGAAAATAGAAAGGCAGCACATGGAAGCTCAACAAACAGGACTTTCTGAGAGGGTAACAAAGGCAGATCTAGTAAAATAGAAATTAGAGCTGATTTCTGAGCTGAAGACAGAGATACTATCTTAGTTAAATGAAATAATTAATACAACCAAAGAGGAAATCAGGGACATGATAGAATCTGAGATAGCAAAAGGAATAGTACCTTCTAAACAGCTACAAATAGAGGTCTAGGAAATTAAGAAAGATAGCAAAAGTTTGTGAGGTAGGATGAATCAGGTCAAAGATTGAATTTTATACCTAGAGGACAAGATGGCAGCCAATGTACAGGAAAGGCATAATTTATGGAAAAGGGACCATGAGAAATCAATCCAACAGCTCCTAGACATTTCAAAGAATAACATAAGATTGATTGGAGTCATTGAGGAAGCACAAGATAATGCAAAAGATATTTTAAAAAAACCGTTTGCAGATATAATGGCAAAAAACTTCACAGGAAATGGAAAAGAATTGGACACATAGGTATATGATGCATATAGGAAACCAAATAGTCATGATATAAAATAAATCTACACCTAGGCATATAATTACAAAGGTTTCAGATATACAAAAGAAGAACAAAATACTCAAAGCAACTAGAGGAAAAAAAGCAATCACATACAAATGTAAAACCATCAGGATCATAGCAAATTTCTCATCCCAAACACTCAAGGCAAGGAGAGCCTGGAGTGAAGTGTTTCAAGCCTTGAAGGAAAACAACCTCCTTCCTAGATTGCTGTATCTTACAAATCTATCCTTCAAAACTAAGGGGGAAATAAGATATTTCCATGACAAAGAACACCTGAAAAACTTCACAAATACAAAATCTGTGCCCCAAAACAGTCTAAAGAATATCATGGAAAAAAAAAAAAAGAATATCATGGAGAAAAACAATGAAAGGCACAAATCCATGACAACCAACAGAGTCAATCCATTGGGCCAAACAAACTGATAGGGAAGAGGTAAAAGCAAAGAAGAAAAGATCCAAGAATGGGAAAACATGCAAGCTCTAAATCTATCAGTCTTAAGCATTAATGTCAATGACTCAATGGGCCAATTAAAGACACAGACTGGCAGAATGGATCAAAAAACAAGATCCTACAATCTGCTGCTTACAGGAAACACACCTAATTCAGAGAGAACCCCATAGGTTGAAAGGAAAAGGATGGAAAACAATTCTCCATCCAAAAGGAAACTACAAAAGAGCAGGAGTGGCCATCTTATTTGTATATAAAATAGATTTCAAACTCAAACTGATTAAGCAAACAAAGAAGACCACTACATTATCATACAGGGAACAATTCAAGAGAAAGAAATAACAATCTTAAATATTTATGCACCAAGTTGTAATGCACCCAACTATATAAAACAAACACTAATGGGCATGAAAAGCCAGATAAACACTAATACAATAGTAGTAGGGGACTATGATTCCCCACTTTCACAAATAAACAGATCAACTGAGAAAAAAACTCAGCAAGGAAATATTTCAGCTAAACCAGACTATTGAACAAATGGACTTAATAGATATCTACACAGTATTTCACCCCCATAAAGTCAGAATTTACATTCTTTTCAGCGGCCCATGGCTTGTTATCCAAAATAGACTATGCCAGTTCATAGAACAGGTTTAAATAGATGCAAAAGGAATCAAAGTTATGCCCTGTATACTGTCAGACCATAGTACCTTGAAATTGGTACTGAATAGCAAAAGAAATTTCTGTATTATTGAAAATAATTGGAAATTGAACAGCACACTACTGATCAACCAGTGGGTCACAGAAGATATTACTTCTTACAATTTAATGGTAACTGCAGTACAATAGAATCTATGGGACACAATGAAAGCAGTTCTATGAGGGAAATTCATAGCATTGAGTGCCTACACCAGGAAAACAGAGCAAACTCCAAATAAACAATCTAATGCTGAACATCAAGCTACTAGAAAAAGAGGAGAAAGACAACCCAAAGTTCATACTAGGAAAGAAATTATAAGGATCAGAGCAGAAATTAATGCAATGGAGACCAAGAGAATGATAGAAAAAAAATCAACGAATCTAAGAATTGGTTCATTGAAAGGATAAACAAAATTGACAGACTCACAGACAAACATATCAAACAAAAGAAGGAAAAGGCTCAAATCCATGCTATTAGGAATGGAAAATGGGGAAATTACTACTGATCCAATGGATGTCCAGAGATAATAAACACATGTTTGAAAATTTGTATTCCAATAAAATGGAAAATGTAGAAAAATGGAGAGATTCCTAGACATATACGAACTTCCAAAGTTGAATGAAGAAGATATAGAAATGTTAAGCACCCTAGTATCAATCTGTAAAATTGAAAATGTAATTAAAAAACCTACCAACAAAGAAAAGCCTTGGTCCTGAGGGTTTCACTGCTGAATTCTACAAAACTTTTAAAAAAGAGTTAATGACAATAGTTCTAAAACTCTTTAATGAAATCAAAAGGGAAGCAGTATTCATTTCTGGAAGCAACCATTACCTTGATTCCAAAAATAGAAAAAGACTCAACCACAAAGGTGAGCTACAGACAAATTTCATTAATGAATACTGATGGAAAAATCCTCAATAAGATATTGGCAAAAAATACAGAGAGTTAACAAGAATATCCAACACCCATTCATGATCAGAACCCTACAGAAAATCACAATAGATGGACTTTATCTCAACCTAACAAAGGCTGTTAATAAGAAACCAACAGTTAGCATCATCCTCAATGGTCAAAAACTGAAACCTTTCACACTAAATTCAGGAACAAGACAAAGATGTCTGCTGTCACCACTCTTGTTCAATATAATGCTGGAACCATTAGCCACAGCAATTAGACAAGAGAAATAAATGAAAGAAATAAAGCTAGATAAGAAAGAAGTTAAACTGACATTATTCACCAATGACATG
This sequence comes from Thryonomys swinderianus, assembly GCA_004025085.1. Lineage (NCBI taxonomy): Eukaryota > Metazoa > Chordata > Mammalia > Rodentia > Thryonomyidae > Thryonomys > Thryonomys swinderianus. The sequence continues at coordinate 39,967 of PVIC010010515.1, forward strand.
ATTCTCTATATAGAGGATCCTAAAAACCCAACCAAAAGAATGCTAGACTTAATGGCCAAATTTAGTAGTATAGCTGGATACAAGGTCAGTGCTCAAAAATCAATAGCCCTTGGATACACAAACAACAGGCTCACTGAAAGAGAAATTGGAGAGTCAATCCCTTTCACAATAGCATCCAAAAAAATGAAATATCTAGAAGTCAATCTAACAAAGGAAGTGAAAGACATCTACTCTAAAAACTGCAGCACTCTGAAAAAGAAGATAGGAGTTAGAAAACAGAAAGACATCCCTTGTTCCTGGGTAGGAAGAACTGATATCGTCAAAATGGCTATATTTTCACAACTACTATATAGATTTAGTGCAATCCCAATTGAAATCCCAACAGCATATTTCACAAATCTAGAGAGAACATTAACAAAAAAATCATCTGGAATCACAAAAGACCTAGATTAGTAAGAGCAATTCAGAGCAACAAGGACACAGAGGGGCGTATTAAAATCCCCAACTTGAAACTGTACTATAAAACCATTATGATAAAAACTGAATGGACTTGAAGATCAGTGGAATAGAATAGAAGATCCAGAAATAAATCCAGATACACTAACCCACCTCATCTTTGACAAAGGAGCCAAATATCCTTAGGGGAAGAAAGATAGCCTCTTTAACAAATGGTGCTGGAAAAACTGGGCTTTAACCTGCCAAAGACTAAAGCTAGATTTAGCTCTGTCACCATATATAAAACTAAGATCAAAGTGGATTAGAGACTTAAGTGAAAAAACAGAAACACTACACCTGCTGCAAAACAGGTTACATAAAGCTCCTGGAGATATTGGCTTAGGGAAAAACTTTATGGACAAAACCTCTGTAGCATAAGATCTAGCAGAAGAAATCAACAAATTGGATCTCCTTTTATTAAAAACCTTCTGCATAGCAAAGGAAACCAACAGCAGAGCTAACAGACATCCAAAAAATTGGGAAAGAATCTTTACCAGCTGTCTCTCAGACAAAGGCTTATTATCTAGAATATATAAAGAGCTTTAAAAAAATCAGTGTCCCCAAATTTAAAGATCCAATTCAAAAATGGGCATCTAAAATGAACAGACACTTTTCAGAGGAAGAAGTAAAAGTTTCTAAGAAGCATATGAAGAAATGTTCAACATCGCTGGTCATTTGAGAGATACAGATGAAAACACTACTAAGATTTCATCTCACTCCACAAAGAGTGGCTACTATCTCAAAATTAGCCAGCAAAAATGCTGGTGAGGCTGTGGAGAAAAAGCAGCACTTCTCCACTGAAAGTGGGAATGTAGACTGGTACAGCCTTTCCTGTGGATATTTCTCAAAAAACTAGGATTAGAGGTCTCATTTGACCCTGATATTGTCCTGCTAGGAATATATACAAAAGAATTAAAAGAATCATATCATAGTTTCATATGTGTACATATGTGTATGTATGAACTCAATTTGTGATAGATCATTATTGGAAACAACCCAAATGCCCATCAATTGGAGACTAGATAAAGATGTGAATATTTTTTTATAAAATTGAGTATTACTCTGCCTCAAAGAATGATAAGTTTCAGTCATTTTTACTCAAATGGACATACCTTCAGGACATGCTTATAAGTGAAATGAATAGGTCACAGATGTGTAAATATCATATCTGTTCTCTGATATGAGAAACTGAAGATATTAATGAGTTCTAGAATATATGATGGATATTGTGAAATAGAAAATATTGAAAGGGAAATGTGGTATAGGGGTGAGTAATGGGTAAAAAAAATGTGATGGTAATAAAGACAAAGGTTATGTATTTAGGGGAATGGGAACAATGAGAATTAAATCATGTCATATACTGGTACAAATTCCCAATATTGAGTGTGATCATGATGTGTATATACAATGTACCAATATTTTTTTTAAAAAAAAAAACCTCTTACAGAGTTAACTGAACATTACTCTAATTATTATTTATCTGTCTTCTGTTTTTCTCTCTCTCAAAATTAGATACAGTTCCTCAATGATAAAAAACCACGTGATTATTTTTATTTTAACCATGTGATTTTTAAACTTGCGTGTCTGACTTCTCTGAACATCATGTTCTCAACTTGTATCCATTTGCCTATGCATTCCTCAATTTTGTCTTTTTTATTGTGGTATACAACTTCATCATGTATAAATATCATATTTCTTAATCCATTTTTCTGTTGATGGACATATACAGTAGACCTACAAAATCCACAGGGGTTATGTGCCTACATCACTCTTGAATTGTGGAAAACCATGAATTTCAGATGTGTTCAGAAAAATGCCTAGAAATACTTATTTTTATAGTTCAAACCCCAATAATAACAATAATAAAGTTATGCAATTAAATTTAATAGAATACTGCTTTAATAAGGCCTTAAAATGTGCTGAGTGTTTCAGGAGCATCTGAAGGATCTTGGAGCTTTAAGAAGAACAGAACCAAAATCTATTCTGTCTCCAGATAGGATAGCCACTTTTGCTTTTTTACAGTTTCCCGTTGCATGGAGAATTATTTTCCATCCTTTTACTTTCAGTCTGTGGCTTTCTTTATGAATTAGTAGTGTTTCTTGTATGCAGTATATTATAGGATCATATTTTAATCCATTCTGCCAGTCTGTGACTTTTAATTGGTGCATTGAGGCCACTGACATTAATGGTTAGGACTGATATAGCCTGATTTATACTTGTCGTGGTGTTGTCCTGTTCTCGGCTCTTTCTTCTTTGCTTTTCTCCTTTCAGTTTCTTGTCTTGCCCAATGAGTTCACTCTTTTTTTTTTCATGAATTTGTGGCCTTCATTGTTTTATTCCAAGATATTTGTTAGAATGTTTTGGAGTTCATGTTTTGTATTTGTGAAGTTTTTCAGGTGTTCTTTGTTATGGAAGTATCTTATTTCCCCATTGATTTTGAAAGAGTTTTGCAGGATAAATTACTCTAGGTTGGAGGTTGTTTTCCTCCAAGACTTAAAGCGCTTCACTCCAGGCTCTCTTTGCATTGAGCATTTTCATAGAAAAGGGCTGGGATCCTGATGGGCTTACGTGTGTGTGTGTGTGTGTGTGTGTGTGTGTGTGTGTGCGCGTGCGCGCGTGCGTGTGTGTGTTTTCCTTCTCTCTAACTGCTTTCAGTATTTCATTCTTTTGTTGGATATCTGGAATCTTGATAATTATATGCCTAGGTGTAGTTCATTTCTTTTTTTTTATAACATGGCCTTTTGGAGTTCTATATCCCTCACTTATGTCTTTATCCAATTCTTTTCCTTTTCCTGTGAAGTTTTCTGCCATCATATCTGTGAACAGTTTTTTT
>PVIC010010516.1:0-43308 GCA_004025085.1 Thryonomys swinderianus
TGTGGGGCGGCAGGGGCTCCCCAACACAAGTGCAACACTAAAGACCCTGCCTCGGCCTCCTCCAGGAAGGGCCCTCGGCCCGTGTTGTGCTGGGCTGACTTTTGCACACATCTGACTCTTGACTCTGCCAGGTCAAGGGTAAAATTCAAGGCTGTCAGAGGCAGCTTCTGGGCGGGAAACTGAGGCAGAGTGGGCGGCTCACCCCAGTTGCAGTCAGATGACAGCAGCCTTGGGATTTGTACTCAAGCCCATGGGGCTTCAAAGCCCTTGCGCTGGCCCAGGAAGGAAGGCAAAGGTGGTGGGAGGCCGGCAGAGGTTGGCTCAGCCAGGCTGCCCTCTGCCCCGCTGACTCCCCTCACACTTGGAGCTGCCACTCCAGGCTGCTCGGTTCTTGCCAAGCGCAGGTTTCGCCATCCCTGGCAGGCCGGGCCCTGAGAAGTCCCCCAGAGCACAACAGAGCCAGCCAGGCTGGCAAGGCCAGGTCAGAGCACCAGGTGAGGAGCACAGGCCAGGATTCCTCGGACCCAGGTTCAAATCCTGCCTCTGCCACCACCTGCTCTGTGGCCACAGGCAGGCAAACCCCACTCTGAAGCTCTGGGCCCTTTGGCTTTTGCCCTTTGAACCTCCTGTGTCAGGGGCAGAATTCTTCACTTCCTGACTGTGCAACGTGTTATCATAACTGCCTGAACCAAGATCCCTGGATCTATTTATTTATTCTTTCTAACCCCATCCCCCCCCCCGCCCCTCCTCTGCCTGTATTTGATGCATACCTTCGGTGGAGTTTTTACTTAGGTACTGAAGTTTAACGTAGGTGCGGTGGTCTACGTAAAGGGAGCTCAGCTTAGTGAGTCCTTATATACATCCTCATGTGCATTTCATGTATGGTCTTTACCTTTTGTTTCTTGTACCAGGGATCAAACTCAAGACCTCATGCTTACCAGGCAGGCATGGAACCACTAAACTACATCCCAGCCTAATGTATAGGTTTATACACCCTGGCCCCACCCACGGATTTGTCTGACCAGCCCAAAAGGAACCCTCAGGTCCTTTTCCAGGCAAGAACTCCTCTCCCAGCATGAGGAGCCACGTTGTGTGGCTCCTTGGCCTGGTTTGAGCTCCTCGCCCTGCTTTGGAACTTCATGATAGACGGATCACATAAAGCACCCCGGCTTCCTTCACTAGGGCTGAGGTACATCCCCAGACCTATATTTTAATTTTGAAGTAGGCAGAACTCAAACCTGTGATCCTCCTGCCTCAGCCTCCCAGGAATGAGGATTACAGGTTTGTACCCCACTCTCGGCTAGCGTAATGCTTTCCAGATTCATTTGTGAGCTGCCGCACTAAATAGTACACTCTGTGTGATTGCTGAGCCCTAGTCCATCATGTGGAAGAACCAAGATTTATTTATCTCCTTGGCTGCTGAGACATTTCGGTAGCGTCCTGCTTGCAACTGTTATACCCAAAGCTGCTCTAATCAATACTGCATCGCTGTGTGTCCTCAGGTGACATGAAGCTCTGATTGTCCTGTAGGTGGCAGAGATCTGTTAGGGGAATGAGATGAGACTCATCTCCAGGCTTGCTTTCCGTAGACACGTTTCTGGGTAACTGAGGGCTGGGTATTTATTTTGTGTATTGTTGAACTTGCAGAACAGTAACAACATCTACAGAGAGCTGCAGGTACCCAGCAGCACCTGCAGTATGGTATGTCCCCTCTGTCCTTTTTCTCTTGCCTGGACTGATAGTCAGTTGTATACATGATGTCACTTGGCCCTTCACCCTTTCAGACTGTATCCCCTGACTCTCCTCACACACACGCACACGTACCCACACACACACACACACGCGCGTGTACAGCACTAATGTCCGGCTAGGACTTGGGTCACCGATGCAGTACTGTTGTCAAATCCAGGCGCGTGGCTGGCATCCGCGAGTGTCTGGAATTCCAGGTCTTTGGGATCTGTCTCGAGCCCTTGCACTGTGCTCAGGCCAGGTCCCTCCTCAACACTCATCTCTTGGTCACTGGGAGGGTGACAGGCCTGTGTCATGCAGCGTGTCCCTTGCTCTGGGTTCGTCTGATGCTTCCTCACAATGAGCTTCAGCTGCAGCATCTCTGTGGGGACAGGGCTGAGGCAGTGACACACATCTGGAAAATGGGACACGAAGGTCCCCGCCCTCACAGAGCCATCACAAGGATTAATGACCCACAGCCCGAGGCCTGCTGCGACAATGACCTCCTCCTTCTTACAGGGAGCGCCCAGCATGGGGCAGAAGAAACACCGGGCTGCCCCAGCCCGGACCTGTCCCTTGGCCAGTTTGTGCCCTGTGTCCCAGAACTACACCCAGGGAGAGACTCTGACAAAGAGGAGCCTGGAATTCTAGTCAGACGAGGCCCTGGGCCTGTGGAGCCAGGATTCCCAGAGAGCTGGGGCTGCACTGAGGCTCCTGGGAACCACTGAGCTGCAGGCCTCAACCAGGCTGCCCACCCCCACACCAGGAATTTTCAGCCAGGAGCAACTTGCCCCCAAGGGGACACTGGACAATGTCTGGAGACATTTGTGGTTACATGTGGGGGACAGGGTGCTGTAACTGTCCAGTGGGTGGGGCCAGGGATGCTTGTAAAAGGTTTGCAGTGCACAGCTCTTCCCTAGGACAAACCAGTCTTGCCCCATGTCCCTGTGGCTCTCGGGTAGAGAAGTCCCAGTCCACACCGAGTTCACACACAGACAAAGCATGGGTGGACAGGACCCTGGCTCGCTGCTGCCTCCTGATTCTACCTGGGCCCAGCTGGCCGCAAAGAAAAGACAGGTAGGAAAAAGTAAAAATAAAAAATAAAATAAAGACAGATAGAAATAAAGAAAAATTGGATAGGGACCCTACAGCAGCATTCAGGACTTGAAGACAGGATCTGCATTGTACAAAGGGGGCTCTGACCCCCAAGTCTAATAAGGTTTTGTTGTTTGCTTGCCTGAGTTCACAAGGGTTCAAATCTGCACCACCAAAGAGGGTTTAAAAATATCACAATATCTGGGGACCTGGGATGGGAGACCCCGAGGGTGCCAAGGGTTCTAGCTTCAAAATACAGGTGCATTCATTGGCTTCCAAGTGGCCAAATCTAGGATGATTGGGGGATGACATTTTTTTTTTTTGAGACAGGGTCTCACTTTGTAGTTCAGGCTGGCCATGAGCTCACTATAGAGCCCAGGCAAGCCTCGAACTCAGCAGTCCTCCTGTCTCTGCCTCTGATTGCTGGGATGACAGGCGTAAGCCACCACACCTAGCGATGGTATTTTTTTTAGCTAAACATTTATCAGTACTTTTTAGATATGCGTAATGATAACACTCTTCATAGTGAAATCTGGGGTTATTCTGGCATATACATAAATTAACAACAGGCGGTAAAACAGCCAGCCTCGCACCCATGCTACTGATAAAATAAGTGAATAACTGAGAGTTTTATAACATTCAAGATACTTACACAGCTGCAAAGGATGCCCCCTTCGGGGCTGACTAATCGCAAAGGCGGAGAAAGAACATCCCGAATAGGGGGCTGGCAGGTAGCTCCTCTCCAGGGTGGTGGGTGCCCTGCAGCCTCCCTGCTGTGACTTTCTGCAGAATACACGGCCTCAGTCAGAGCACCCAGAAACACGCCGCGAAGCCCACGAGGAGCACGTTACCAAGCAGCTGCCCCACAACCCCAAAGCTCCTAGGTGGGCTGGGGTGTCGCTTGGGGGCAGGGCCTTGCACAACACACTCGAGGCCCTGGCCTCTGTCCTCCGTCCTGGGGGGAAAGGGCCAAGGTCATGAAAGTCAAGGACAGCCCAAGGAACTGGTCCGGCTTCAAGGAGATGAGACACATGGCTGCTAAATAGCACGCGGGACTCCACCCGTTTCCCCCCGCTATGGGACCAGGAGCGGCTGGCAGGCCCAGTGGGAAAGAGCAGGTGACAGGATGTTTGGGGTTCATTTCCTGAGGCTGATAGTTGTACTAGCATTCTACAGGCAACATCCTCTTTTATAGGAACTGTACATCCAAGTAAGGGATAAGACAACAGATCAGTGACTTGTTCTCAAATTATTCAGAAATAAATTAGCCTTCCGTTGTATTGGTAATTTTTCTATCTGTTTGAGATCTTCCTTGAGAAGATTTATTGTTGCTGTTCGGTTACTTGGGACAGGATCTCCCTGTGTAGTTCAGACTGACCTTGAACTCATGTAGCCCAGGCTGGCCTCCAACTCATGACGATCCTCCTGCCTCAGCCTCTCAAAAGCGTGTACCCCCACACCCAGCTGTGAAGTTGTTTCTTTTTTTTAATGTTTCCCCTTTTTTTTTTGAGACAGGGTCTCGCTTTGTAGTTCAGGCTGGCTCTGAGCTCACTATGTAGCCCAGGCAAGCCTGGAACTCAGCAATCTGCCTGTCTCTGCCTCCCAAGTGCTGGGATGACAGGCGTGAGCCACCATGCCCGGCACTGTGGTATGTGGTATTGATGGCTGGTGGGCCTGAGTCTCCACGTCCAGCATTGTATGTGGTTTCTGGGGGGATCGAACTCAGGACCTTGTGCTTGTGAGGCAGGTGCCGGAACCTTTGAGCTAACCCTCCAGCCCATGAAGTTGTTTCTTAAACACGAGAGTGGAACTAAGAAGCACAGGAGATGGAGGGTTGAATGTGTTCAGCAGGAATGAAAACAGATGCTCGGAGCCTGGGAGTGCCTCAGCGCGCTGGCCTGGAGCCCCCCCCCCCCCCCCCGCTGAGGTGCAGCATCGTCTGGGCCCGGCCTGCAAAGCTGAGCGCAGGAAACAAGGTGGGCGTGTGTGGCGGTGAAAGGGACAGGTGAGTCACGATGCGCTCGAGCAGTGGGACTCTGCTGGGCAGGAAAAACAGATGTGGTGCACACAACTGGGCAAATGTCACAGTCACGATACCAAGCTGGAGAAACCAGACACATGCGCGTCACGGCGGTGCATGCCTGTGATGCCAGAGCTCAGGAGGCTGAGGCAGGAGGATCACAAGTCGAATCCAGCCTGAGCAACTTAGTGAGTTAGTGAGACCTTGTCTCAGTCTATCGATCATCCAGTCAAAAACTAAAGGCTAGAGTGTAGTGTGAAGGCCCTGGTTCGCTCCCCAGTATCACAGAGGCAGAGCGAGAGAGGAGAGACTGGGAAAGCCAGACACGGGGGAACTGTCGTGTGAGCCTCTTACCGGAAGCACAGCGCAGGCAGTACTGGTGTTTGCTGTCCGAAGTCAGGAGTGACGGCCCTGAGGTCAGAGGCCGGAGGTGTCCCGTGACCAGGGCGCAGGCGTCCAGAGCTGAGCCCTGTGTGCGTGGCTCCCTGGGCACGTTACACAGGGAGAGAGGACAGGAAGCAATGCCACGCTTGCCCTAAGGACAGACGGCACGGGGATGGAGCCGCGGGAAGCAACAGAGGAGGAGCAGGCCGGGGACAACAGGGCCCCCCCGCGACTCTCGCAGGGGCTGACGACAGCCTCATCCAACAGGTGGACTATGTGGTCTTCGGCACCTGAGTCCGGGGTGCAGCAGGAGGGCCCTTGCCCCTGGAGAGTGGGCAGCCTGAGCCAACGGCGTGCCCTCTGGCCCCACGCCCTCTCCTCCACAGCCGCTGACCCTGCCCACCAGGCTCCCTGCGGAGCCTTCCTCCTCCCGGGCCACTATGTCCCTGCCAGGGCTCCGGAGCTGGGGCAGGGATCTGGTGACAGCGATAAAAATAAAAGCTCCCTCAGCCACTCCCAGCCCCGATTCACCTCACAGAGACCTCAGCTGGGGTGGCCCGGACAGCCTGGCAAAGGTGCCTCTAGGCCTGGCACACCGAGGTCTCAGTGGAGCAGGTGGCAGCTGGTGGTGGCGGTGTGGGGCAGAGGGGTTATTCAGGGTGGCAGAGGGCATCTGGTCCCGGCACAGGGCATCTGGTCCCAGCACAGCAGCCCACACGCACTGTGAGCTGTAGCAGCATCTGACCCTCTGTTTCCAACTGTTGGGGGGTCCCCCACGGGGCGGGAGGGCAGGGCTTTGAGGTTAGCAGAGAAGCTTCCGTCACTTCCAAGGGGCTGGAGCAAACCCGACCCGACTGATAAACACAGAGCTACGGGAGTCACGGGGCAGGAAGGTTCGTCCTCAGCGGTTTTCGTGTGTTACTTCCACGGTGAAAACTCACTACAGAAATCCTTCCACCTGCGAGAACTTCCTCCTAAGGCAAAAGCTGGTCTCTGTCCTCACAGACAACAGCCTCAGTAGGACCCTCTCCAAGAAGGAAGCCCTGGACATCACTGAGAAATGCAAATCACAGAAACAGCTCATACGAGTTCATTCAGTTCTGTCCAACGTATCAGCTAGATTCAACTGTCAGGGACAGGAAGCCACAATGACAGGTGCCTCAAAAAAACAGAGATTTATTTTCTCTTGTGTAAATAAGCCTGGAATAAGGCAGGCAAGGACTGGTGTGGCTGTGCTACTGCCATCAAATGCCTTTTGTCTTTTATTGCCATGCATGAAGCACATAGTTCCTGTGTGTCAGTATTTGCCTCATGGTTCAAGATGGCTCCTGCAGAGCTGGCCATCGCATCTGAGTTCCAGGCAGGAAGCAGGCAAAGGGAATGTGCCTCACAGCTGAGTCAACCCCTTTAAAGAACTTCCCTGAAAGCCCCACCTACAACTTCTGTTTATCTCATTAGTCACCCCTAGCTGCAAATGAAGCAGGAAAGTAGTTTCTTCATAGGCCACCTGTCCCTGACAACAGCCCAGGAAGGAGGGCAGTACATATGAAAACTGTGGAAATTAGTGACTGCTGTTGACAGGGTCGCCACTATCGCTCTGCGTGAATCAAACTGTCAGATCTGCACAAAACATGGAGGAATCTGGTCATCTCCCTGCTACAGGCTGGGAAAGTGAGGCCCAGCCAGATGTGCTCACTCGCCCACACCGCAGAGCCAGGATGTTAACAGTGACAGGTGACCCGCACAAGGCTGTGGTACTCACGGAGCGGGCACCGTGACTGTCCCACCTGAGGAAACGGAGGCACAGAGAGGTGCAGCCAAGTCCCTAAGGCCACACAGCAAGTGTTAACAGGTTTGCCTCTGGTGCTGGAATTGTGGGCCCTTTGATTTCCTCCTTTTACTGATATTCCATGTTCTCTGGCCCTCCCACCACGACCAGGGATTGCAGGAGATCACGTAAAATTAAAACACCCTTCGGGTCCAACCTCTCAGCCCCCCGAAGCCACAAGAAACCCCTTCCTAGGCAGCCTCACTCCCTCCCCGCCCAGGCTGTGCCCTCTCCCCTGCTTCCCGAAGAACTCTCCCCACCTTGGCACCCAGCGCCCGCCCCTCTTCCTGCCTGGCGCAGCTCACATGGCTCCCGGCCCTGGGTCACAGGCGCCCAGTCCCGCTCCCCGGCCCGGACAGGCAGCCTCTCTGCACCCTCACCCACTGCACTCCGCCTCCTCCTGGGGCACGGGGCCTGTGCGATTCCATCAGCAGACTTACCAAGGACTTTCTGAGTGCCAGGCCCTGGCAGGGCCACCCACTCGCTCATCCTCAAAACAACCTCCGTCAGCCTTGGCCTGGCCTCGAGGGCCCTGTGCAGAGGCCCTGCCAGCCTTCTGCCCGCTCTGTCTCTCACTGCCGCCGTGCCTCCCCTCACACACTGAGCTGGACCTGCCTCAGGGCCTTCGCACCTGCTGTCCCTCTGCCCCTCCTCAGGCACCTTCCACCACTTCCCAGAGGCCACATCACGACCTGCATGGCCAGGCTGCCAGCTCCCTCTCATACCTGCAGGAACGGCAGCTGTGGGGCAGGGACGTCCTGGGCCACAGAGGTGCCCGCTGAATACCAGGTGACTGTGGACAGTTTGCAGGGGAACCGGCCCGGCCCAGAGTAGCCATGGGCTTTGCCAAGGCCTCTAGCACGCAGGGAACAGAGCTGGGAACTTCCTTTTCTTTCCGCCCAGGCATCTCACCCCACGGTGTGTGCTGACGTGCCACTGATAAATAGCGTGAGAACTGGGCACAGACCTGGACCGAAATCACACCTGCCACTCTCTGAGCAGAGCCTCATTCCCCGCCATGGGGACACAGAGACCCGCCTCCCCGCCTCAGAGGACGCCCTGGGCCCCATCCCCCGGGCCAGCCCCCCCGGGGCCTCTCTCAGTTCACCAGCCTAGGCCCCTGGCACCATCCTGCACCCAGCCACACCAAGGGTACATCAAAACCCGAGTCAGCCAGCCCCAGAAAGAAGTGGGGTGGGGAGGGAAGAGGCTGGGGGGGCTCAGGCGCCAGCACAGATGGGAACCCAGAGCTCGCGTGGGCCGCTCAGCGGCTCTCAGACGAGGACCGCACGGCCCCGTGCTCCAGCTGCCCCGCCCGCAGGATGGGAGCTGTGTCACTGGGTGCTCCCGGGACAGAAGGGGACCCTCCCGCACATGGCTCAGCCAGTGGTGCCGTGGCTCCACCGGGCACAGGCACGGGCGCCACCGCCCGGGGCGGCCTTCGGGGACCTGCCCCCTCCTCCCTGCTCGCGTTCCTCCCTGGCAGCCTCGTGCCCCTGCTGTCCCACTTGCAGGGTACTCGGTGTCTGTCTCTCCTTGTAAACTGTCACCTTCACGTTGACCACTTGTCCCCAGCGCCTAATAAAGAAGCTGGCACACAGCAGGTGCTCGACAAGTGCTTGTCAGATCAATGAAAAATAATGGGGCAAATAAACGCCCCGGAGATGTAGACAGCACCACGTCCGCGAGTCTGAGCGGGAAGCTGGGAGGAAGGAGCCTCCCCGGAGCGTGGAGGGAGCGGCTCCCCGGCGGCCCTGTGCCACCCCACTACCCCTGCCGCGCCCCCGCACCGGCTCACCCCCTCCTGGAGCCCGCTTGCTCCCAGGAAGATGCCGAGGACAGGGCTGCTGGTCTGGGATGGACGGGGCCAGCCAGCGGGGTCACTTTTCTCCCACATCTGCTGAGCTGGGAAGGGCTCCATCAAGCCCTGTCCTGAGCAGATAGGGGCTCCCCGGGGGCCCCAGATCTCAGGGCCAGTGGCTCATCCGGGCCAAGGGCCCGGGGCGCGGCTTTGCTCCCAGGGCTCTGGGCTCCCAGCCCCGGACTCCAGGGCCCGCTCCTGCCCTCTCTTGTTTCGGGATTTCTGAGCAGGCTGGTCCCCCCTCCCTGTGAGCTCTCACCCTCACGGCCCGGTGACCCGTGGGGCGGTGTCGCCCCATCCGTGGCGTCCCCAGGTCCTCAGCACAGTCCCTGCCCTGCTCTCTCAGGTGGTCAGATGGGCTCGAGCTGTGACACCTCAGGAAGTCACTGCGCTGTGGGGGTCAGGGCCTGCACCTGAGGCCAAGCAAGGAGCCTTCTAGGAAGGCCGAGGATTGTGATGGGGGTGACCTGTCCCCGACAGCCTCCTAGCCCCAAACTCTCCCCAGAGACCTGGGCATCACATAGAACCCCCATTCCACACTGCACTTGAACCTGAAATTACATCCAAGCCTTTTTGTTTTGAGACAGTGTCTTCCTAAGTTGCCCAGGTTAAGCAGGAACTTGCAATGCTCCTGCCTCAGCCTCCCGAGCAATGGGGATCACAACTGTGCACCACTATGCCCGGCTTAATCCTCAGGCTACTAATTGGGAAGTGGGGGCACAGTGGATGCGTGCACACGTGGATTAGAGCAGGATGGAGTTTGTGCAAATCCCAAGAGTGCCACCCGGGAGAAGAGCGCTGAGGAAAGCAGCTGGGCCCGGCGACCAGGCCGCTCCCCACTCACCTGCTGTGTCCCCTGCAAAGCAGGTGGCTGCAGCCACCCGGCAACGCTCAGTGACAAGGGGGGCCCTCCCTCCCTCCCACCCCTGGCCCAGGCTGAGCCTGGAGGCAGTGAAGCCCAGGCCTGTCGCCGGCACTGACGCCACCACTGGGGCCCTGGACCAAGCAGGAGGCCCCTGGGCGCCACGCAGCCGGTGTCCTCCTCGCAGGGCTGAGCGACACGGTCGGGGCAGCAGGGCAGGTCCAGGCTGAAGCAGGGCTGTCTGTGTCCAGGGGGGTCTGTTGAGCCCTCGGGCCACCGATGCCTGGCTCTGGCATTGGAGACAGTGAGTCACTCCAGGCTCCCACGGGGACAGCAGCTGTAGACCCCAGAGGGAAAGTGGGGTGTGCCCCCTACTTTCAAGCCACAGATGGGCAGCGGCTCCAGAAGCCTCAGGTGGCCCAGGCCTCAGGCCAGAGGATCCCTGAGGCCTGCTGCTCCCCAACTCCTCAGCTCAGGGTGACTCCGAACCGGAGCTCCGACCATAGACACCTGACAGCCGTAACTGCACCTCGGCTCTGAAGCAGGGGTCCTAGAGCACCCACCTTTCCAAAGCTTGGCGTGAGGTTGAAATGAGACGAGGCAAGTCTCTGGCAAGCACCCGACACACACTGCACTGAAGACCCGGGTGCCAAATGCCAGGAGCCTCCCAGCAAAAAATAAGAACAAGAGCAAATGCTTATATAACCCTCTGGCGTGCCAGGCACCGGAGGACGCCGACACCCTCCGTGGACATCCTCAGCTCTCAGGAATGCCGCTTGGGGCTGCGGAGGCTGGGGGCAGGAGGGCCAGAGGGAGCAGGGCTAGGGATCAGGGATAAGGGGCGGCCCAGTTCAAGGCCGAGCTCACCCACTCGGGATATGCAGGTGAGGTTGGGCCTCGGCATCCACGTCCGGCCAGAGGGTGAGTGGGCATCCAGGGCCAAGGGAGAGGGCTGAGTGCAGACCTCCCCACCTCCCTCACCTGCCTGTCTCTCCTCCTGCTGCCCAGGGTCACACAGACTCCCCCTCTTAGTACACACACACACACACACAAAGTACATACACACAAAGTACACACTCAAAGTACACACATAAAATACTTTTCCAACACCCCCCACTCCGCTTACCAAACAATCTGCCCCCACTTGGGCCAAACAGGACTAAGACCTGTGTCCCCTCTTGCTACAGTCACAGGCCTTAAACAGTGCGAGGCTCACAGATGGCCCCGCCCCTCCAAACCCAAGCCTGACACTAGGACCAGGCCCTGTCCCCGAGCAGAGATCCCAGCCCACAGCACCCAGGGGTGCTGAGTCACTCTGAAAGCCTGACCCCACGAACTACACCTCTTCCCCCAGAAGCCTGGGTCTCCATCTGCCAGCGAACCCGAGGGGAGTAGCCAAAGAGAGTGGCAGCTGCGCGACACCCCCCCCCCAGTCACCGAAAAAGTCCAAAAATAACAGCAGCCCCCTCACACACAGCCCCTACACGCCAGAAACGCAAAACAAAACCCTATCCATCCAAGAGAAGGAAAAAATCAAAAGCCAACTACTGCCCCCAAAAGGCTTTTTAACCGTCCTCAAAAAAAGTTTATTAAAAGTGTTCTTACTTAATGCTTGAAACGGAGATTCCCAAAATATACAGACGCTTCTTTTCTCATAGAAATAGATTTTTTTTTATAATACAAAAAAAGGACCAAAAAAATAACAACAACAGCAACCCCGTAGGAACATCTTTAAGTGATTACTCAGGGCCCGGCTGACAGTTACACGTGGGTTGCGTCAGTCCCGTCTACACACGCGTTCAGCCATGTTTAAACCGATTGCATCAACTTCGAAACCGGCCCGCCCGCCGGCACCCGGAGAGGAGCAGCGGAGGCCGAGTTCAGAGTCATCCGTATACACAAGCGCTGCTGTTTTAAATAACACCACGGGCGGGCGCGCCATCTGCACGTGCGGCTGGTCTGGACAAAAATATAGAAATATATATAATAAAATAATAGGATTACCGACAGGCTCCCCGCGCTGCCAGGCGCCCCGGTGCCAAGTTCCGCCGGCAGCGCGGAGGCCGGCCGGCAAGGGGGCGAGCGCGGGGGCCGCGCTAGCAGTGGCCGGAGGAGGCGAGCAGAGGCTCGGGCAGCTGCTTGAACAAGTTCCGCAGGGTGCTGAGCTCGCGCGACAGCTGCTCCACCTTCTTCTGCAGCCGCTCGTTCTCGGCCGTGAGCTCCAGGACTTTGTGCTGCGTCTCCAGGTTGCGCATCTTGGCCTTGTCGCGGCTCTTGCGCACGGCGATGTTGTTGCGCTCGCGCCGGATCTTGTACTCGTCGCTGTGCTTGTCCACCGTCTTCTTGGCCTTGCTCTTGACCTGCGCGGGCGCCGGCGCGGTACCGGGGTAGCAGGCTGCCGGGGGCGCTTTGGCGTCAGCCGGGCTCGGCGTGCCGGGCGGGCTGGACGAGGAGGACGTGGAGAGGCTCCCGCTGCTGCCGCTCGGCACAGACTGGTAGCCGAGGTAGGCGCGCAGCGCGTACGGGAAGCCCGCCGCCATGCCTGCGCCGCCGCCCGGCGCCCCGGCCTCCTCCTTCCGCTTGCAGTCCGCGGGCTCGAAGCCCGGCTCCGCCTTGAGCTCGGCGGGCGGCGGCGGCGGCGGGTGCAGGGGCGCGAAGCAGCCGGGGTGCAGCGCGCCCTTGGCGGCCCCCAGGCGCCCCAGGCTCACGTAGCCGTACTCGGCCGCCTTCTTGCAGTTCTTGCCCCCGTAGTCGTCGGAGAAGAGGTCGGAGAGGAAGTCGTGGTGCTGCCCGGAGGAGGCGGGCGCGGGGGCGGGCGCGGGCGGAGCCGCCTCGAAGGTGTCCGTGGCCGTAGCCGGCGCCGGGGCCTGCGGCGCGCCCAGCGGCTCCAGGTACGGGCTGAAGTCGATGGCGCGCTCGTGGTCGCCGATACTGCCCAGCTCGCCGGCGGGGGCGCGCGGCCCGGCTCTGGCCGCGGGGGGCGCCGCAGGGGCCGCCTTGCCGCCGTACGCAGCAGCCAAGCAGTCCGCCTCGTAGTAGAAGTTGGCCACTTCCATGGATTTAAAGGCAGGCGGCGGCGGCAGGGGGAGACATGCTGGGTCCCAGGCCACCAGGCGTTGCATGAACGCGGGTGCCCGGGGAGGGGGCCTGGGGCTGCCCGCTCCGGCCGGCCCGCAGGTGGCGCGGCCTCCCGGCTCCGGGCTGCTGTCGCCGCTGTGTCCCCGCCGCTGCAGTAGCCGCTGCTGCCGGGGTGGCCGCTAGGAGTGCGGGGGCTGAGGCTGCTGGACCCTCGGACGGGGCGCCTTCCCGGTCCGGCGTGCGGCTCTGACTCGCTAAAGTTTCTCCCGAGCCCGGTTATTTATAAGGCGGCCCTTGGCAACCGTGCGTCACGCCGCCCCGGGCCCCTCCCGCCGCCGCCGGAACGCTAGGGCCGCGGCCGCCAGGACCCCCGCGAGGACGGCGGCGGGTCGCAGCAGCCCTGCGCGGGCTCCGGGGCGCGCCCTCCGAGGGGTCGCCCGACCGTGGGGGGCAGCCCCGCGACCCCCAGCCGCCCCCACCCGGCCGCCCCGGGATTAGGACGGAGAAGGGGAGGCGCGACCCCGCCCCCGGACCGCCCTCCGGGCCGCGGCCGCGCAGAAAGGGGAGGGCACGGGGAGGGGGCGACCCGAGCGCCTCCCCCGCCTCAAATGCGGCCGCGGCCCGCCCCCTGCTGGAGAAGCCGAGCTTCGGCTCAGCAGAGCGCGGCCCCGAATCCTGAAAGAGCGCTCGCCGCCGGCCCTGGGGACCCCAGCCCAACCCCAGCCCCGTCCGACTGCCCCCGCCCCGCGCCCAGCCCCGGGAGCACCCGAAGCCGTGCGGCGGGAGGAACCTGGGAGGCAGGGCTAGGGCAGGGGGTGCTCCCTGGGCCTGGCCGGGGGTCGGCCGCGCCCCTCCGCTCCCCGCCCCGCGCACCTGCGAGCGCTGGGGCCAGCCGGGCCCTCTCCGCCCGCTCTGCTGGGAAGGGAGCCCCGCTCTGCCTGAGCTCCTGCGCGTCTCGGAACTTCGGTGCTGTCTCTAGTAGCGTTGTACCCGCCACAGGCTCCCGAACACCAGGCGTGAGTGTGAAGACTCTGGTCTACGGACTATGACAGAGACGGTCACCCCAGAGAGGACACAAACCCTGGCCGACGCCACGTGTCCCAAAGAAATGCCGCGGCAGGCTTCCTGAGTCCTGCCTTCTAGCCCCGGGGCTGAGAAGCCCGCTGTCTGTGAGGCTGCTGGGGAGAGGCCTGCAGCAGAGGGCGGACCCCCATTTCAGTAAGTCTCTACTCTACCGGCAAGGTGGGTACCCGGTTTATTGCGCTGCCTTCCCGCAGATGCCATCGCCCACACGGCCTGTGGACCACCTGGCGCTGGGCCATCAGAGCCCTGGGTACCTGCAGCTCCCCGCCCAGGCCTGGCTGACCCCTGGCCCACTGACCCCAGCCATGGCTCCAGAGGGCCAGCGGGCATTTCTCAACCTTCGGCGTTATCTACTGAGCTGGGGTGACCTCCGCCCCCAAGAGCTGGAGAAATGACATTTCTGCTGCCCTTGGGGGTGGGGGGCAGGGACAGACGGACCAAACAGGCCAGCCTGCCTGCTGGCTCTCTGGACCTTCCCAGCAGCCTCTGGGCTGGGGAGTGACCAAGGCCCAGGGGCTGTGGGGACATCCCCAAGGGACCCAGCCAGGCCTGCTGCAAAGAGGGACATTCAGGGCTAAGCCTCAGGGCTCACACCTCCGGAGGCCTCCCTGTCCCACACACTGGTGGGGACCTGCTCCCTGCTCCGAGCTCCGCCACCATGACCCTAATGGTCTGTCTGCCTCGGTATCCCCGACGCTGCCTCCGTACGGCCGACCTTTGAGTAGTGCGAGTCCTGAGACCGGCAGCCTTGAAGGTGAACCAGTGAACAAGGCATCTGGCATCCTCTGTCCCCAGCCCCTCTCACCGTCTGTCGCTGTGGTCCTCTCCTGTGCCAGTCCCCCCCAGGGCAGGACCTGGGCACAGAAGGTGTTTAACAAATGGTAAATGAATGACGGAAGAGGCCAAAAAAGTGGTGTCACCCTCCAGGCTCAGTCCCCACCCCAGCATTTTAGGATCATAGAGTGAGCCTGAAGCTAACTGGAGTGTCGGCTATATGTCCTCAGGCAATCTTCTACCCTCTCAGAGCCACTTGTGAAAATGAGGGGGGAGGGTATGTTCTAAGGAATGACTCTAAGTTCTTCACAATAAGCTAGAGTTCTGAGTTGCCCACACTGGCTTGAATTTGCAATCTTCATGCCTCAGCCTCTCAGTGTGCTGGCATTACAGCCACAAACCACACCTGGCTACCAAACCAGGCTAGCTCCATGTATATTAGTCACTTATTTAATCCTGGTAATTTATAGGAAGTAAGTGCTGTTATTCCTCCACTCTGCAGAGGAGGAAACTGAAGCCTATCAGAACTCTGCTTGCGGTGACATTATGGGGATGGGAGGGAATAGGGTCTTTCCTGCCGGGCCTTCCCCTTTGGGTTTGTGACAAATTGCAACCCGTCTGGCCCCACCTCACACTCTAGATGAAAAATGTGAGGCACAGAGAAGGGTGACCTGGGGTCCCACAGCAAGTCAGGTGAACACAGGACCCCAGGACCAGATTCATCCCTCTGGCCCCAGAGGCACTTGCTGTCACTGCGCTGCCCCCTGCTGGGCTCCTGCTGGCGCAGGCCCAGTGCCTGCCAGGTGTCCTGTAGAGAAGCCCAGACAGGCCTGGCCACAGGCTCCTTGCTCAACAGGCCCGGCCCACCAGACCTGCTCCGCTCCAGGAAGGGGAAGCTCCCGGCCCTCATGGGTGCCAGGAAGGTCTCAGACTGGCAGCCAGTGGCCAACTCCAACCCGTAGACTGTTCAGTTTTCTTCAAGGAGTTCTCTTGGTTTTTGAGATTTCTTTAAGTGATTGTATTAACATTTAAAAACCAGGAAACTTCACTTCAAAATTCAAGTTTTCAGCTTCTCTTTAACACAAAACTATGAAACTAGGCACGGTAGCACACGCTGGTAATCCCAACACTGGGCAGGCTGAGGCAGGAGGATCACCATGAGCTTGAGGCCAGCCTGGGCTCCATAGTGAGTTCAAGGCCAGCCTGAACTACAGACTCTGTAGACTCTGTAAAACTCACCCAAAAAATGAATAAATAAAACCAAAGCCATTGGTTGGCCCCACGTGGCCCTGTGGCAGTGGCAGGAGCCAGGCAGAGGCTGCAAAGGGGACCAGCATTTTCCAAACTGTCTCCAGATTCTTTCTCCCCTTGGCAGTTTGTCCTCAGCCCCATCTGCAAGAAGGGGAAACGGAGGCAGCTTGCCTCCATTGGAGACCATCAGCTGTAACAGAGGCGACAGAAGAAGCTGCAGAGGGACCTAGAGTCAGCCAGTGGCAGGCAGTGGGGCTGAAGGCCACCCCATGTCCCAGGCTAGTGGGACTGCCTCCCCACCATGTCCCCACTGCATCACCATCTGTCCTGATCTACAGAATGAGGCCTAAAGCCCCCTCAAGGCTCCAGGCCTGCAAGGCCTCTCTGCTGTCTCCCTGGCACATGGGAGTGGCTCGGCCCCCACCATCCCCGAAAGGGCTTGGCTGGGCCAGAGAAACTACACGGCAGGCAGACGGGAAAACTGGGGCCTTAGGAGGCCAGGCCTTCCCCAAGCCCGCAACAAATCAGTAAAAAGACCAGTCTTAGAAGCCGGATCCCTGATTCCAAAATCTGAGGTGTTCGCCACCACGCCTCCTCCCTGGGGCCTCAACTTACCTGCCAAGTGGGGCTGAAGCCAGATTAGATGGATGCAGGACAGAGTCCTCAGCACGCAGGCTAGAGAGTGAAACTTGCCTGGGTGCGTGCTGCCCCCGCGTGGCAGCCTCTAGGACTGCAGGAGTGGTTTAAACCCTTTGGCTTGAGGACCCAACAGGGTGCCTTGCTCCGGATTTGGGGAAGCCAGACTGTGGATGAGGATATGAGAAGCCCACTAAACAGAACAGAGATGTCCAAGGAGGCAAAAGCTGCCCACCCTTCATGTATTCATTCATCCACCAAATACTTTTTGTCTGGGGCTCAGACACAAGAGATACGTTCGTGAACAAGAAGTCCTTGTTCTTGTGGAGGTGAAATTCTCCTGGGAAAGACCACAAAGTAACCAAGATGAGTGAGTAAAATCTGTACTGCGTTAGATTCCCACAAACACAACTGGGAAACATCTGGAGGGAAACTGACGCTGCCGGGCAGGGGGTTGGCTTTGATGGAGTCCAGCGGCCAAGGAAGTTCTCACTGAGGTGACGTTTGCTCCGAGACGTGAGAGCAGCCGGGGTGAGCTGAGCAGCTCGGTCTTCTGCAAGGACACAGCACTGGACGCGGTGACGCACACACGGCCCCTGGGACAGCAGTGAGCTCAGGCCCGCATGGTTGTAGAGCACAGGAGGCAGCGTCACACCAGGTTTTGTAAACCCTTGCAAAGACTGGCTCTTCCCGAGGGTGACCAGAGAGACCCTCTCAGAGGAGGATGGGGTCCCAGAGCGGCGTGAGGGAGGCCAAGGGGCGGGGGAAATGCGGGCAGGTGGGGGGTGAGGGTAGGCCTGTGGAAATGGGAACCGTGGCTGGACCTAGAAAGGCCAGGCGTTCGACAAGGACAGCCCTGACTTCAGGGCCACAGATGTTGGGGTACATGTTCCATAGCACTAGAGCACTGGCCCTAGGTTGGTTTCTTGTGGCTGTGGCCCCAGGGTCCTGCCGTCCTCAGCTAGAGCCACGGCAGTTCCCACGGCCCCACAGGCCACACGTCCCTGGGTCAGCTTAGACACCAGAGACACGGGGACGCCCACCAGCACAGGTGTCGCCTCCGTGGCTTCTGGGGCAGAAGAGCAAGGCCACTGATGCTGCTGAGGCTCCCAGAACGACCGGGCTTCTGTCTCCACCAGCTGCACAGGGCCAGAACCACTGCAAACCCGGCTGGTGGTCAGTGGAAGAGCAGAGCCGTTTACTGAAGTCCAATTCAATGTAACTCGGATCCCCTGGTTGGCGACCAGCACACGTCTAGAGAGAGCTGCAGGGCCTGTCACCAAATGCAGGGACGTGTGGCCTGTGGGGCCGTGGGAACTGCCGTGGCTCTAGCTGAGGACGGCAGGACCCTGGGGCCACAGCCACAAGAAACCAACCTAGGGCCGGTGCTCTAGTGCTATGGAACATGTACCCCAACATCTGGGGCCCTGAACAGCCACTCTTTGGTCCTGATGCTGTGGGTCAGCTTAGACACCAGCTGGCTTTGCCTAGGAACACAAGGGGGAGCTGCTGGGCCTTCTTGTGTTTAAGCCCAAGAAGCACCCCCGTGCCAGGCTGACTGGGATGTGCCGCGCTGGGGAGCTGGCAGGAAAGCCCTGGCCTCTGTGGCTGCACCTTTTCCTTGGCCGGAGTCAACTTATTATTGAGTCTGGAAGCACGAGGTTCCCCGCACCTCACTCCCTCCGGACCCCGCCGTGGAGAACCCCAGAGAGACTGACCCTGCAGGGATGCCACCCCTTCTGCAGGTAGCTGTGTGTGATCTCCCTGCCCTGGGCGCGCCTCAGGGTCAGCCCAGCCCTGTCTCCACCCCTCCCACCCACTCAGTGGATCAGGTACTGCCAAGGGGCTCCGTGATTTGGAGCCAAACGCCCACACACTGCTTCCACCGGCACCTGCCGCTGCACTTCCCAGGGTCGCCACCAGGCGGCGCTAGCTCCAGCCCCTGCAGCCGCGGACCGGAAGCGCCTTGGTCAGGACCCTTCACAAGGAGCTGCCGCCTCACACGGTTATACTGCCCCGGCCTGCCCCCCTTGCATGCCCACCATATGCCCACCAGGCGGGGGAGTGGAGCCAGAGTGGCCCAGCCCTCTTTATTTTTCTTCATCTTTGCCCTCACCTTCCTGTACTTGCCACAAGCCTCCTCACCCCCATTCAAAGGCAGACATTCTGTGTTTGTTTTTCTGATACTGTTATTTTCCCCAAATTTGTATTGTCCTGAGTAGCGTTTACAGGGCATCATGATTACATTATGCCAGCAGCTTGGCCCCGCAGGGCGCCAGTGCGTGTCTATAACATCTGTTTTTGCACGCTTCCTCTCTTCCCACCCCTCCACCTCCGGATGTTCTGTCCTTCCGTGTGCCCCTGAAAAACACTGAGGGCCGTTTTGCGTGGCATGAACCTGGGACTCTGGGCGGGGTCTGTACAAACCCTTTGCTCTGCAGCCAATGTGAGAACGGGTCAGGCTGGAGCATCGGACGCTCACCCTGATTGCCTGCTGCCCCCGGGGCGACCCCCTGGGCCTCAAGGACTTGTGGGACTCTGACCCGGGGAACCACAGCTCTGCCCAGGTGGCTCGGCAAAAGCCTGTCCCTTCTGCCACGCACCGGTCGCATCCAGGGATTTGTCTCCTCTACCCCTACTAGGATCTAACTTTGAAATGTTATTTTAACTTTGAAATAATTTCGTTTACAGAAAAGTTAGAGATAGTCCAAACATTTCCCACCATCCTAAATGCTATCATTCTGAACATTTAACTTCTCTCCGCTCTGTCGGTCTGAAATTCACAGCAATACGGCACCCCTTCTGATCCTCGGCTCCCCGGGTGTCCTCACATCCCAGGACCCCCCCCCCAAAGATCCGAGGTGGGACCCACTTGCATTTAGCTGCCAAGATCCTTAGTGCCCTAACTTGGAAATATGGCTCCTCACTCTGTCACACGTCCCTTTGGGAAGGGGCAGGCCATTACTTTGCACCCTCTCCTGGGCAGAGACCTGCCTGAAGCTTCCCTTGCCCGACCAAGGCCCTGTGCTTTTTCGGCCCCACAGAAGTAACACTGTCCTCAATATCTCCCCAGCTTCCCCAGAGACAAGGTCCCATCCCTCTGTAGTAAATAAATACCTAGTGGAGAGAGATTTTACCTCACTTAACCTGCCTTACCTTGGATTCACTAACTTACCCATCTATGATTTTAACCTTCATCAATCCATTGCTGTGAAATAAATAGAAACTTAGCAGCATAAGACAACAATGATCCATTTTCTCACTGGCCAGGAGTTTGAGAACTCTAGGCTTGGTTTCAAGATTCTCAAAAAGTGACAGTCTGGATATCACCTGGGCCCACGGTTCCATGGAACTCAGCCCAGGTTTGGAGCAGTAGTCTCACAGAAATGCAATGTGAGCTATAAATGCAAATCACACATTTCACTTTAAATTTTCCAGTAGTGGAAAAAAGATACAAGTAAAGCCAGGCATGATAGGGTAGGCCTATTACCCCAGCACCTGGGCGGGTGGCCCCCAAGAACCAGGACGTTGAGATCAGATGAATTACAGAGCAAGACTCTGTCTCAGATAAAATAAAAAGCCAGGTGTGGTGGCACACACCTTCACGCCAGCGCTCAGAGGCTGAAGCAGGAGGATCGGAAATTCAAATGCAGCCTGAGATTTTAACAAGACCGAAATAGAAAAACAGGCCGGCGATGTAGCTAAACCCTAAGGCCCCAGGTTCAATCTGCAGTGATGAAATAAACACACAAGCAAAAAGTAATATGTTAAAATGCCTGATACAGTGTATCTAAAGTCTTTCCTTACAGTCAATCTCTGATAATATTCATGAGATTTCTTATAATTGTACCGTCACTGGCGTCCAGCGACGCCCACACGGACTCGCCACCCCTACTCAGGAGCAGCAATCAGACCCCACTATCAGAAGGGAAGAATGTCACAGAATCCCTGGACACATTTTAAAGTTTATGCATCTGTACAGTACTAGGGGTTTTCTGTTATTTCCCTTCAGAGGATTCCCATCCACGCGGGTCAGGCCCAGGTGCTCTCTGGCCCAGCTGTTGGCTCCTCTTCCACCGCCCCGTCATTCCTGAGCTCTTCCTGCACGAGGTGTTCCAGGCTCGGGTTTTACTTTTCTCCCCCAGCTCCAGCTCCTTCTCAGAGTATGGCATTTTGAAGCCAAAATCGGGCGCCGACCAACTTTCTAATCTTTACCAGCCCGATCGGTGTGAAGTGGCAGCTGGTGGGCTGTAGCCCGAGTTTCCTGTTACTACTAAGGCGTCTGTACCCCCTTCCTCTGCGTGTGGTTTTCCTCTTCTACAAACAGGTCTTCTCACTCACTGCCTCCTTCCCGCTGCACCTGGTGTCCTTTCTGTTGGTGTTTGCTTCCTTGTATTTGTTTTGAGACAGGGTTTTCTATGTAGCCCAGGCTGGCCTCAAACTGAAGGTGATCCTCCTGCCTCAGCCTCCCGAGTGCTGGAATCATGGGCATGCATCACCACATCCGGCCTTCTTTGCTTCTTTTCATTTTTTGAGTCTGGCCGGAGCTGCTTGTGTGCATCGCGCACACTGTGCTGCTGTCTCACTGTGATATCTCTCTGTGAAGTTTGTCCTTCATTATCCAGAATGTCTTCATTTTATTGTCAAGACAACTTTTTTTGCCTTTGACTTTTTTTAGTTTTTAGTTTCTTGAGAAAGGGTGTCGCTTTGTAGTTCAGGCTGGCCCTGAGCTCACTATGTAGCCCAGGCGAGCCTCGAACTCAGCAATCCTGTCTCTGTCTCCCAAGTGCTGGGATTACAGGCGTGAGCCACCACGCCTGGCCCCTACATTTACTTTTTAATTGCAATATAATTTAGATAACAGAGGCTGGGGATTTCGCTCAGTGGTGCCATCTGCCTTGCAAGTGCAAGGTTGTGAGTTTGATCCCTGTACTGGGAAAAAAAAAAAAATTTAGATAACAAAATCTGCCGTCCTTAAATGTATTCTGTTGGCGGCAGTGGTGTGTGACCGTCACCCCCAGAACCTCCAGCTCCCTGGGCACTGCTCCAAACGGGTGATGCCCCTGTCGCCACCCAATGCTGGGCAGCCTCTGGGCACTCTGGAACCTGGCTGCCCTGGCGCCTCCTTTGACCGGAATCGCTTCTCGGCCCTCAGCCCCTTGTCAGGGCTGGGGTGACACACGGCCTCCCGGTGTCCCCATGGGCCTCGCACTCGCCCTGGCTGCTGCGACGCCACCTCATCAGCGTGGGTGTGGGGGCCCCTGAAGCCTTGCACCCACCGTTCTGGGGTTTGTACCAGGAACCGGCTGTCGAGCTCCAGGCCGGTTCCATCTCACTCTTTCCCCCCCCCCCGCCTGCAGGTGTAGGCCTCAGCCGCCACACCCTCACTGCCCGTCTGTGGGGACAGCCCGCTGATCCTCCCAGAGCGGGCTGCAAAGAGTTAAACCCGCAGCTGCCTCATTTTGAAAAGCTAGTCTGACTGAAGCTTACTAGACTCACAGAAACACCTCAGAAGCAAGGTGTAGCGCAGGACCTTCCCGCCAACGGCCGCCACAGAGAGCAGGCCCGCGGCCCGTGCGGCTGTGGGATCCAAACGAGACAATGCACGAGCCGAGGTCAGAGTAACTCGCCCCCAAATTCCACTCCTCTGACTAAAGCCCTCTTAACTAGAAAGACGAAATTCTTTGCTGACTGTAACCCCATATTTTGTCCGTTCTGTCCCTAATTCAAGAATCCAGTGTCTTTTCCTTTACAGGCCTTGCCCGCCTCAGTGTCCTTAGCAACTGCACGGCCCCTCGTGTGGCAGAGTCATCAGCCACAGCGGCAGCCTGGGCCGGCCGGGGCCTTTGCTGACTGCTCCGCACTGGCCGTCCTGGCCCCCATATCTCCGTCTCTTCGATTGTATCCTTGAGTTTTTCTCTTAACCTGCATCACAGCACTGAGCAGATCAGAAGCCTCCTGGGGGGGGGTCTGATACCTGCTGTCATCTGGTTTCTTCTTTATTTTTGAACAATCACCATCTCCTGAGTGCGACGCAGTAACAGTGACATTGAACATCTCTCCGCGATCTTGCTGGCCATTCAGGGATCTTCTTGGAAGAAAGATCTATTTGAGTCCTTTGCCTATTTGTCTTCTTTGCTGAAGGAAACAAAATTTCCCTCTGACTTCTAGTCAGGAAGATATTTGCTGACTTTTCTCCTACCAATTTGTAGGAAGACAGTTAACTTTTGTCCAGTGATATATATCATTCCCACCTTTTCAGGGCATGATTCGGTGGCACTGGCCACATTCGCAAAGTCCTGTGACCTGTCAACCCCAACAGAAGCTCGCACCAGTAGACAGCAGCCCTTCCCCCAGCCCGGCACCCCTGCTCTCCTCCTGGCGCTGTGGCCTATGTCTGGCTCTTCCACTTGGTAGAACTTGTCCCAGCTCCATCCCTGCCATTGCACGGGTCAGAATGTCATTCCTACCATAGGACAAAATGAGCCACACACCTGACACGTCACCTCTTCAGGAGGCTGAGGCAGGAGGATCACCTGAGCAGAGGAGTCACACACCCATCACTGTTTAACCAGGAAACAATTCACCGATCTTCAACAGAGGGACAAACATCCCCACAGGGACCTGGTCACAGGGACAAGGAAGGAGCCCGGAAGTGTGAGGATGAAGGGAAGTGGGTCAGAGAGAGAAATTCACAACAGCCAAAGGCGCCCACACCTGGCAGTTGACACCACCCGCCCCACCCCCACAGCCCAGGACCCATCAAACCAGGGAGGGACCCCGCCCCCCACTGCCAGCATCCTCCCGGGGCAGGTGGGAGTTTCCGAGCAAGGATGTCCGGGGTCCCCAGCAGGGCATCCCAGACCCACTTCCCCCTGGGCAGCCCCACTGTGCTCCCAGCCCTGGCTCCTGGCTGCTGGCACCAGTGGCAGCACAGACAGCTCCATCCTAAGCCCCAGCTGCGGGCACATCCGCGCACACAGACCGGCGGCAGCTGCGGCTGCCTGGACCTTACGGAGGGATTTTCCCACAGATGCGGTGGCTGCGAGTCAGGGGCAGGGGTGGCGCCATGGGGCTGCCTCCCTGGCTGCCTCTTCCCGCGTCCCCCTTTCCTCTACTAGGAGGACACGTCACGCTGGCTTAAGGTCCACCTGACGGCCTCGTTTTGCCTCGTTAGCTCCATAAAGCCTCAAGCTCCGAACAGCCGCCTGCTAAGGTCCCCAGGGTAAGGGATTCAGCTAATGAAGCTCAGGATCCACTAGTGTCTTGTTCTGGGGAGTTTTTTAAAACCACACTGGGGCCTGAACCCAGGACCTCACACATACCAGGCCGGTACTCTAGCACAGAGCTACAGCCAGCCCTTCTAAAGACTGATTTTGAGACAAGGTCTTGGTAAATTGCCCAGGCTGCCCTCAACAGGGGTAGCAGGATTTCAGGCATGCGCCTCCACACCCACCTTTATGGTCCGCAGTTTATCGCAGCCTCAGAGACGCATTCTTACCTGCATGAGACACCACCCCAGTAGCCTCCGTAAACACTTCCAGAGACACTCTCAGTGGCCCTTATCATTTATGAGTGCTATTTATGTTTATCATTTATTTATTTATTTATGGGTGGTGTCATTCCTTCCCTTGAGGGGTGAATCCAGGGTTCACTCTGAGATACAGCCCACCCCTCCCCCTTCTTTGGATCATGTCTCCCTAAATTGCTGTTGCCCAGGCTGGGTTGAACCGTAGGATCCTGCTGCCTTGGCCTTCCAGAAAACTGGGATTACAGGTATCTCCATCGCAAGCTGAGCCTTAATTTGTGCTTAAGGGAGCAGGGTTGTTTTTTATTTTGTTTTTGCAGCACTAGGGATCAAATAAAGGGCCTTTGCACTGAGCTATATCCCCAGATGTTTGCTTTTTTTTTTTTTTAATTTAAGCAAGATCTGTCTAAATTGCTACATTGCCTGGGCTGGGTTTAAACTTGGGATCATCCTGCCTCAACCTTCCAGAAATCTGAGATTATGGGTGTGCAGCATGCACCTGGTACTGAGCCTCTATCTGCACAGCTTCCAATACCGCTGCACTGACTTTGCTGTGTCGCCCACACCTGCAGTGCATGTTTTCGATGTAGCACCACACGCACGCTTGTGCACATGCACGCACAAACATACGCACACACACACACACGCGCTGGGCTGGAACCTCCGGGAGGGCAGAAGCAGACCCGCTCACCACAGCGCCTCCAGATTCCCTGGCACTCGCTGACGTTCGAGGTCCTCCCTGATCCACCCCAATAATGAATTCATTCCTGCAGCTCGGACATCAGCAGGGCGGCCCCCGACCCTCACTTCCTATAGAAAAGAATCGGAGGCGCTGAGAAACTCCCAGATCTGCCCACGGTCTCCCAGGTGCCCAGGCCACCTCCTCTTTGCCACGCCTTCCTTTCCTAAACTGTCCTGATCCGCGGCTTAATAGTCCGCCCACAGGTGCTCTTTGAGTTCCTTCGGGAAATTCCCAGCGCCAAACTGTGTTGCAGTACCACTAGCGACCAGCAGGTGTCGCCAGAGGCTCCCTGATGCTTCCCAGCGTCCAGGACAGGATCTCAGTTTGGTTTAATCCACCATGAAGGATATTTGCAAGCTCTTACTCCACAAACGAAGGTGTAGATACATCCTCCCCTTGTGTTCATGGACTATGAAAATGGATTGCTAGAAATAAAATCGCAAATTTAAAAAAATTTAAATTGCATAGATAAATCAGGCATGATGGTGCATGCCATAATCCCAGCCTTGGGAGGCTGAGGCAGGAGGATCCCTGTGAGTTCATCGCCAACCTGGATTCCATAGTGAGTTCAAGGTCACTCGGAACTACACAGTGAAATCCTGTCTCAAAGGTCAAAAACAAAACGAAACAGAAAATGAAAAGTGTTGTTGAAGAGGTAGAGGAAGTAGAACCCTATGCACTTTTTTTTTTTTAGACAGGGTCTCGCTTTGTAGTTCAGGCTGGCCCTCAACTCATTATGTAGCCCAGTCAAGCCTCAAACTCAGCAATCCTCCTGTCTCTGCCTCCTGAGTGCTGGGATTACAGGTGTGAGCCACCACGCCTGGCACTGTGGTATGTGGTACTGATTGATGGTGAGCATGAGTCTCCACGCCCAGCACTGTATGTGGTTACCAGGATCGAACTCAGGACCTTGCGTTTGTGAGGCAGGCGCTGGAACCACTGAGCTAAATCTCCGGCCCACCCTGTGCACTCTTGATTATAAAACAGATTGTGAAATGGAATGTAAAATGTAGGCTCGGTGTGGAGAACACTATGGGGGATCTTTAAAAAAAATTAAAGAGAGCCACGCCCACAGTACTGCACACCTGTAATACCAGTGCTCTGGAGGCTCCTGAGTTTGAGCCCAACCCTGTCCCCAATAAGAAAGGGTTGAAACCGGGCGTGGTGGCTCACGCCTGTAATCCCAACACTCTGGGAGGCAGAGACAGGAGGATTGCTGAGTTCAAGGCTTGCTTGGGCTACATAGTGAGCTCAGAGCTAGCCTGAACTATAAGCGAGACCCTGTCTCAAAAAAAAAAAGGGGGGGGGGGAGATAAAGAAAGGGTTGGAGGTGGAATTCAGCCCCGGTACCAAATAAATACACAGAATTACCTTATGACTCACCAGTTCCGCTTCTGAGTGCATCCCCAGGAAAACTGAAAACAGGCTCTTGGAGAGGTGTTCCCGGCGAGCACAGCGCGGAAGCCACTCCAGCGCGCCGAGGGCGCACCTCGGGGCAGAGGCGGGCACCGCGGGACCCCCGCCCTGCAGGGGAAGGGGCTCCGCGCTGCAGAGGGAGGTCCGCGAGCCAAGGAGCCCACGTGGCAGGGTCACCGCCTTGCGGGCGCGCAGAGTGACAGAGCCGGCCGTTTCGCGTATTTACAACCCTAGAACTGTGCACCCACAAAGGATGAAGACGCGTATTTAATCCGTTTTTTAATGGGGCGAGGGATGTTAGAAAACGAAAGCTGCTGCTTTTGAACCTTTTTTACCCGGGCCAGCCTCCGGTCGCCAGGAGCCTGAGGTGATTGAGCAGCGGCCTATTGGGGGCAGCCTCCCCGTGGCCCGCAGCGGGGCCGGGGCTCCAGGGCTCCGGGACTCCGGGCAGCGGGCCAGCCCCGCCCAGCCCCGTTCAGGGCCAGCGAAGCTGAGCTTGTGATGCCGGCGCCACATTCTGCTCCCCTCCTGCTGGACACGCAGGTTGCTTCCGGGTTGGAGCCAGAGGAGCCCACGCGGCCGGACCGACGCCGGGGCCGCGGCTTCCCCGGCTGCTGCGGAAGGGGCTGGACAAAGACTTATTCACAGGGTGCTGCGGTTTCTTCTCCCAGAAGCAGAATTGCTACACGGCCTGAGAATTCCCCAAGTTAATATTTTCCAGAGAAATGGAATTGCTGGGGTGAACTGGAGATCACAGGTGTCTAGTTTCGAAGGAAGGCTTCTGTCCCGGCTTTACACTTTTTCTGCACCCAGGAACACTGGACCTCTGCACATGAACCTGTCATCGCCCTGCCTCAGCCTTCCAAGCAGTACAGGGTTGTAGGCATGGGCCACCACGCTGGGCCCCAGGTTCCTTACAGACCCCAATTCTATCCCCATCTGGACTGGTAACCATCACCGGGTGGCCGGAGCCCTGAGCCGATTCTCTAAGTAGATTTTGGCCGTCAACACCTTGAGAATAAGGCTTCAGGTTGTTCCCGGGCCAGACAGTGGAGTTTGAACAGACAAACAAGAGGACCCACTTTAGAACACGGTAGCGGCGTGTGGGTCCCTCCTCACCTGACTTTGCCCAGGGATCAAGGGCTTAAGGCTGAGAGGGCCCCGTGGCAGTAGCCGATTCACAGGGTTCAGGAAGATGCCAGACACAGGGAATGACAAACCCAGCATAGCGAATGTTGACAACCAGCGACTCCAAGACCAAGGAAGGGCGAGGGCTGCATGATTCTTGCAATTTTTCCGCAAATCTGTAATTCATTTTAAAAGTGACCATGCAATAAAGCCTCTTAGAAAACCACCCTTGTTTTCGTTTTTGTTTTTTGTTTTTTTGAGACAGGGCTCACTTTTTAGTTCAGGCTGGCCCTGAGCTCACTGTGTAGCCCAGGCAAGCCTGGAATTCAGCAATCTTCCTGTCTCTGTCTCCCAAATCCTGGGATGACAGGCGTGAGCCACCACGCCCGGCACTGTGGTATGTGCTATTGATTGCTGGTGGACGTGAGTCTCCACGCCCAGCATTGCATGTGGTTACCCAGGATCGAACTCAGGACCTTGTGCTTGTGAGGCAGGCGCCAGAACCACTGAGTTAAATCTCCAGCCCTTCGTATTCATTTTTAACCCAATAGGCCCACCTGGTCCCAGGCAAAGGAAAATACATCACATGATTTTGTCAAGAATCTTGGGCCTGGGCCAGAGATTTAGCTCAGTGGTTCTGGCACCTGCCTTGCAAATGCAAGGTCCTGAGTTCGATCCCTGGTAACCACATACAACAATGCTGGGCGTGGTGACTCACGCCCACCAGCAATCAGTACCACATACCACAGTGTTGGGTGTGGTGGCTCACACCTGTCATCCCATCACTCGGGAGGCAGAGACAGGAGGATTGCTGAGTCCGAGGCTTGCCTGGGCTACATAGTGAGCTCAGGGCCAGCCTGAACTAAAAAGTGAGCCCTGTCTCAAAAAAAAAAGAATCTCGGCCCCTTTAGGCTCAGCGTAGGTCAGCAGGCCAGGGAGAGCCTTTGTACTGGAGTCTGAAAAGGCCTGTGGGAGATTCCAGGGAAGGAACAGGGGACGTGGGTGGGCTGAGCCTTTGGACAGCCCCCGCCTCAGGTGCAGCCCAGCTCCTCGGAGGCCAGGGTCTCACAGCCAGCACGTGGGACGCAGCGGCCAGGAGGGACGAGGAGCCCTGTACTGGAAGCCAGCTGGGCTCGACGTGCTGGGATCAGTGAACCAGCTGGAAGGGTTCAAGAGACACCTGGCCCAGGGTCCGGGGTGCTGCCTGAAAACAGCACATCTGGGCCCGTCCCGGTGTTGGAGGAGGAGTGGCGCCGTCACGGTCGCAATGCCGCGTGTCCACTGTGGGATGGCGCTGATGCCTGCGTCCTCTCTCCCTCCGCCGGAGAGCCGTGGGAAGGCTCGGGAAGGCGTCCACCCCGGGGTTGGTCACCAACATGGTACACAGACTCCCGCGGCCACCTCTCTCCCTCTTTCATTCATTTATTCAACACCTTTGGCCTAAATGATGCCATACGTTCTGGGCCCTTAACACTGCTCGAGCCCATCTCCCCAACCTGCTCCCTTTGGTCTCTCTTTAGCCCCGAGGCCTCTCTGCTATGGTCATACATGTCCCCCAAGGATTCACATGATCGCAGTTTGGTCCTCATGGGGCCTTGCTGGGAGGTGGTGGGACCTTTAAAAAGTGGGCTCAGTAGGTGGTGCTTATGCCACAGCGGGCGGTCCTTATGGCACAGGGGGCGTGTCCTTAAAGGGACTGCTTAGCTGCTTAGCTTTCTCCACAGAGCTGATAGGAGACAGCAAGTCTGGCTCCTCTGCCACTCTGGTTTCCTGTCTCCCTTTTGTGGGCTCCTACTATTGTGATGACGTCCATCAACTACCAGGTGCAACTACCAGAGCTAAGGCAATGTTAGTGTGGTGTCCTTGAACCTTCATAACCACAAGCTGAACACTCTTAAGAATCCCAGCTTTTCTTTTCTTTTTTTTTTTGAGACAGGGTCTCACTTTGTAGTTCAGGCTGGCCCTGGGCTCACTATGGTGCCCAGGCAAGCCGCCGCGAACTCAGCAATCCTCCTGTCTCTGCCTCCCGAGTGCTGGGAATACAGGCGTGAGCCACCACGCCCAGCATTGTGGTATACGGTGTTGATTGTTGGTGGGCGTGAGTCTCCACACCCAGCATTATATGCGGTTACCGGGGATGGAATTCAGGACCTTGCGCTTGCGAGGCAGGCGCCGGAACCACTGAGCCAACCCTCTGGCCCCCAGCTTTTCTTTATGAAGTCACAGGCACTTCAGTATAGTAACACAAGATGGGCCAATACAGGCCAGGCATGGTGGCCCACGTCTGTAATTTCAGCACTGAGAAGACTGAGGCAGGAGGACTGCTGCAAGTTTGAAGCCAGCCTGGGATATATAATGAAACCCTGTGTCAACCCCTCCCAAATAAGAAGGGAAAGGGCCTGATACAGTTTCCTTCTTGTTTCTCGAAGATACCAAGTATGGTCTCCCCCTCAGGGCCTTTGTACTTCCTCAACTCATCTATATGGAGGTTTATTTCCTTCTCCTCTCAAAAGTCACCTCCTCAGAGAGGCCTCCTCTCCCATCATTCCTGCCCCTAAGGAAGCTCCATTTCATTCACTTGTCCCCACCTGGCATTATATTTACCTGTTTCTTCCCTCTCCCTCTCCCTTCTGTGGGGGGCCTCTCCGCTTTGTTCACAGCTGCTCGGTAGCATTTTGCATGGAGTCCAGCCTACAGCAGGCCTCAGTAAGGATCCAGTGAGGAAATGAACAGAGGACCTGCATCCATGGCTTGGGGCAAACCGCAGGGACCCCTTGCTCTGCGCTGGAAGAGCCTGTCCCGCTCCGCAGCCTAAGCTGGAGCTGCAGTAACAGCAGAGGCCCTGACGCAGAGGTGCCAGAGGAGGCCAGGAGAGGAGGCTACAGGGGTCAGGGGAGGTGTCACCGCCATGGCCAGCTGTCTGTTGAAGGCAGACGGGTGCCTAGCGCCTGTGCAGTGTCCCCAGCAGTCAATGCTTTCTCTCTTTCCACAGCCCGCAGAGCTGCATTCCTCACTTCACAGATGGAGAGGGACCCGGGCCGGCCCAGCAGCTGCCCACAGCCACACGGCTGGAAGAGTCCAAGCTTCAGAGCTTGCTCCTTCGACCATGTGACCCGACCTTGACGCCCACCCTGGGTGTGACTTCGATTTTATTTTCCCTCTTTTTCTGGCTTTGCTTCAGTGTAGTTGCCAAAGCCACATGTCATTTTCTAGCCCCCCCACCCAACGCTCGAACTAACATGCATCTCGCACACAGGAAATCCCCAACACGACTCAGGGCCCCCCTCCCCAACCCACTCCCACCCTCATCTTCCCCAGGCAGGCAACTCCCCTTCCA
Source organism: Thryonomys swinderianus (assembly GCA_004025085.1). Lineage (NCBI taxonomy): Eukaryota > Metazoa > Chordata > Mammalia > Rodentia > Thryonomyidae > Thryonomys > Thryonomys swinderianus. Next base: position 30,752 of record PVIC010010516.1, read on the forward strand.
TTCTTCCAGTGCCAAAATCTGAGACGCATCTGGACTTCTTTTGCCCCACTGGCACTTTCTGTGTACCGGCACACCCTGGGCACTCCACCTCCCAAACAGACACCTGCTTGCTCACCTCCAGGCCCATGCTCTGCCTTGACCTCATCACCTCCTGCCTGAGCTAGTGCAGCTGCCTTCCTGCCTCCGAGGCGCCAGAGCCCGTTCTCCAGGCAGCCAAAAAGCCCACTCAGATGCAAGTCAAGGCCAGGCGGAATTCTTGGGCAGGCTCGCCCTGAAGAACACTGCAGCGGCGAAGTCCAGTCTGCTGGTCCAGTCCCCAGGCCCCAGCTCAGGACTACTGAGCACCTGAAATACGCCTCACATAGCAAAATGATTACATTTTAAATTTCCCACAGGGCTGTGGGGACAGGAACCCCCCACCACAGCCAATGAGAACAGACACTGGCTAGTGATTCCAGTAGCAACAACCACCTAGCTAACTACCAGCTCGTTTGTCGTTTTCCATCAACATGATAAAGGCATTTAACATGTGCCCTGGCCTGCTCATCAGTGGGGAGGCCTGCTGACCTCCCTGCACCTGCAGAGCCTGATATCACGGAGGATATCTATAATCTGCCATAGGTTATTTACAGCCCCTCATAGGCATCCAGCTAGGTAAATCATGGTCCAGTCACACAGTGGAATATGATGCAGCTGTAAAAAGGCGAATAAAGAATGACAAGTTTCATTTATGTGCAAATGGATACACCTTGAGGGCACACTAATAAGTGAAATAAATAGATCACTGATATGTAAATACTGTATCTTTTCTCTGGTATGAGAACATGTAGAGGTAAATGAGTTCTAGAATGTATGATAGATTTTGTGAAATAGGAAATATTCAAAGGGAATGTGGTAGGGGAAAGTAATGAGGGGAAAGAATAAATATGATTTGGAAAGAAAAAGAAATAACATGTACATAGGGGATGGGGGGTTGTGGGTGGGTAGGGATATGAGTAAAAATGAGAATGAACTTGTGTCATATACAGGTACAAATTCCCCAATGTTGAGTGTGATTGTGAACTATATATAAAATGTACCAATAAAAAATTCAATTAAAGAAAAAAAAGTGAGGCAACAGGACACTTAAAGCACAGACAACTGAAAAAGATAAATTGAATTTCATCAAAAATTTTAAAAAGCTCAGGCCGGAGATTTAGCTCAGTGGTCCCGGCACCTGCCTCACAAGCGCAAGGTCCTGGGTTTGATCCCCAGTAACCACATACAATGCTGGGCGTAGTGACTCACACCCACCATCAATCAATACCACATACCACAGTGCCAAGCATGGTGGCTCACACCTGTCATCCCAGCACTCAGGAGGCAGAGACAGGAGGACTGCTGAGTTCGAGGCTTGCCTGGGCTACATGGTGAGCTGAGGGCCAGCCTGAACTACAAAAAACCGAGACCTTGTCTCAAAAAAAAAAAAAAAAAAAAAAAAAAAAGCTGTGTTTGTCAAAGGACACAGATAAGAAAGTAAAAGGATAACCAATGAGAAGAAATATTTTCAAATCTGATGAAGGATCTGTATCCATAATTATACAAAGAATTCTATAATTCAACAGTAAAAAGATGAAAATAACCCCAATGGTTAGATATTTCTAAAAAAGAAAAGATATGGAAAAGATATATAGATGGGCAATAAGCACAGATAAACAGGTCACAGATGTGTAAATATAGTATCTGTTCTCTGGTATGAGAAACTGAAGATGTTAATGAGTTCTAGAAGTATGATGGATATTGTGAAATAGAAAATATTCAAAGGAAAAATGTAGAGGAGTAATGAGTGGTAAAAAAAAATGGGATGGTAATTTAAAAAAGGGAAACAAAGTTTATGTATCTAGGGGGGGTTGTGGGATGGTAGGGGAACAGGAAAAATGAGAATTAAATTGTGTCATATACTGGTACAAATTCAAAAAAAAAAAAAAAAAGATGTCCTCTGTCATTAGCTCCTAAGGAAATGTAAATCAAAACTATGAGGGACTGGGCCTGGAGATTTAGAACAGTGGTTCCAGCAGCTGCCTAGCAAGCACAAGGTCCCTGGTTCAATCCCCAGTAACCACATACAACAAATACAAGGTGTGGTAATCCCAGCACTCAGGAGGCAGAAGCAGGAGGATTGCTGAGTTCCAGGTTTGTCTGGGCTGCGTAGTGAGCTCAGGGCCGGCCTGAACTCAAAGCAAGACCGTCCCCCAAAATAAATAAATAAATAAACTAGGGGTTAGGGATTTAGCTCAGTGGTGCCATACCTGCCTTGCAAGCTCAAGGTCCTGAATTTGATCCCCAGTACCCTCTTAAAACACAGCAAGGAACCAGGTCACATCTATTAGGATGGCTATTACTCAAAATGGGAAATAAGAGGTGTTGCTGAGGAGGGAAAGTAGCTAGAACAATCACCCATTGTTAGCGGGAATGTAAAATGGTGCAGATGCTGTAGGAAATGGTTTCATGGCTGTACTGCTCAGCTTTCAGCTGCTGGAACCAAATACCTGGCACCTGCAGCTTCAAGAGGGAGGAGTTTTTTTTGGCTCAGTTTCAGGGCCTTCTGTCCATGATCATCAAGGTGACTCCAAGGCGGAAATATCACAGTGGAAATACATGGAAGAGCAAGCAACTCAGCACGTGGTATCCAGGAAGCAGAGAGCAGGGAAAAAACCCCAGAGAGGAAGGGGCTAGGGACCAGTTACAGTCCCCAAGGTGACTCACCTCTGACCAACTTCTTCCAACTAGATCCCCACTTCCTACATCCAGTCAGCTGTGAACTCAATGGTTGTGTGGCCTCATAAGCCACCTCCCTCTAAAGGAGTCTCTAGATCCAGGGAAGCGGATGACAAAGATTAACTGGCATGGTGGTTCCCCAACAGCTGACCACATTTGACTGAGTAACTTGACTCCTAAGTGTATCCCTAGAGGAAACAAAAATGTGTGCCACACAAAAACACATGCACCAGTGGCCAAATTAGTATTATCTGTGTCATCCAAAACATGGAGACAAACCAAATGTCCATTAGCCAGACGAATAATTAAAATGTGAAACTTCTATACACTGGGGTGGTATTCAGCCATGTAAGGGGCTAAAGCCCCAACACATGAATAAGCCTTGAAAACATGCTAAGAGAAAGAAGCCAGACACGATAGGCAATATATTACAGGAAATGTCCACTGCAGCAAGAAAGTAGATGTGTGGTTGCCAGGGCCCAGGGAAGAGGGAAACAGGGAGCGGCCGCTAATGGATATGGGTTTTTTTCTAGGAATGAAAAAAATGTTCTCTAATTAGATAAAGGTGATTCACACCTTGTGAATATACTAAAGATCACCGAACTGTATAGGTATGTAATTTACATCATTTATTCCTTCATTCATTCACTCATTTTAATTTTTTTTTTATTTTTGAGACAAGGTCTCACTTTGTAGTTCAGGCTGGCCCTGAGCTCATTATGTAGCCCAGACAGGCCTGGAACTCAGCAATCCTCCCGCCTCTGCCTCTCAAGTGCTGGGATGACAGCTGTGAGCTGCCATACCCAGCATTATGGTGTGTGGTACTGATTGCTAGTGGGCGTGAGTCACCATACCCAGCACTGTGGTACATGGTTACCAGGGATCAAACTCAGGACCTTGTGGTTGCCAGGAAAATGCCAGAACCACTGAGCTAAATCCCCGGCCCCTTCCATCTATTAAAAAAAGGATGAAGAAACACTGTAACTGTATCATCAGGGCAAGATATAAAAATGATAATCCAAGGCAGAATATATGTACCTTCTCTGTGAAAAGGGAAAGACAATAATAATATGTACTTATTTTCCCTGTATTTCAATTCAAAGCTTGGGAGTGTCTTACCTATTAACAGTAAAGTTTGGGTTTCTGTTTTGTTTGTTTGTTTGTTTGTTTTTTGCTTTTTGAGACAGGGTCTCGCTTTGTAGTTCAGGCTGGCCCTGAGCTCACTATGGTGTCCAGGCAAGCTGCCACGAACTCAGCAATCCTCTTGTCTCTGCCTCCCGAGTGCTGGGATTACAGGCGTGAGCCACCACGTCCGGCATTGTGGTATGCGGTGTTGATTGTTGGTGGGCGTGTCTCCACGCCCAGCATTATATGTGGTCACCAGGGATCGAACTCAGGACCTTGCGCATGCGAGGCAGGCGCCGGAACCACTGAGCTAACCCTTTGGCCCCTGTTTGTTTGTTTTTTAAATAAAAGAAGTGGAAGGTGGTGATTTATGTCTGTAATCCCAGCTACTGGGAGGCTGAGAGGCAGGATCTTGAGTCTGAGGCCAACCTGGGCAAAAGAGCAAGACTCCAACTCAATAAATAAATAAATCAGATCATATCAACCCTCTGGTCAAACCCTACAGGGAAAGGACTTCCCAGAACATCTTAAGTAAAAACCAGAAACCTAATAATCCCATTCAAGGCCCCATTGCAGTGCTGCACTCATTCCCTTGTTCTCTGACCTCCCTGATTCCCCCGTCCTCACTGCACAAGCCCCTCGCTGTTCCCGGAGCACAACTAGCACATTCCTGTCTCCCAATCCTTCCACCTGGTGTTCTCTCAGCTGGGAATATGTCCCCAGATATTTACACACTTGGCTCCCTCCTCTCCTTCAGATCTTGGCTCACATGTCACCGTTGGGAACAGACCTTCCCTAATCCCATCCCTGCCTCCTAGTTTTATTAGAACAGTGCCCAAGCCAGGTTGTTCTCAAGCTGATTGTCTATCTAGCAGCCTGAGAGGTGTCCCTGGTGCTGACTACTAACAAGGTTTCCAGATGCTGGTAGTAACCAGCCACCCTGGCCTGCTTGAAGTCTTGGAGTCTCTAAGATACACCATGAGCTTCCGGCAGTGCTTCCGTGCATTCCAAGATCCAGCCCCCACCAAAGCAAGCAGTGGTAATCTCTTAGGTTAAAACTCCAACCTTGCATTTAGTAAATGATACAAGGCCAGTCACCTTCACAGAATCTGCAGGGACTTGGACGCGAGTCCTTCTCTGCCATCTGAAAGGCTGTTTCCTGAGAAGTATGGAAAGAAGTCAGGAGGGGGCGCCCGGCTGAGACACTGGCTATTGAAGGTAGAAACAGCCCTGTGTTGACTGCAGCTGAGGAGTCTGGGGCATAAACGCTCAGAGAAGATTGAAGATGGAGCCTCCAAAAGAGATCTGGAAAGAGAGTTTACCTACTCTCCCTGCTCTCCCAGGCACCTCCCGGGTCCTTCCAGCCTCTAGGGCCACTTCTGATCCCACTGTACAGAGTTCATCCAGGCAGTTACTGCCGAGCCAGCTAGACCTATGCTAAAGGACTGTGGCTGTCATTTGCCTGCTTAAATATTAAAGGCATCTGGCCTTACCGCAATTCTTTCAACAAGCATTTTTTGAGCTGCTACGTGTGCCAAATGGCGATCCGGGTAGGGGGCGGGGTTGGGGGTGTTCCCGGAAACAAAGCAAGTTTTATGCCCTCAGGAGCTTGTTTGTGGCAGAGGAGACAGGAACTGCAAGTTCACTGCCCGCGTCTCAAGACAAAACAGGGTGATGTCACAGTGACTGAAGGAGAGGGCAATGGAGCGGGCTGTCAGCACAGCTTTTCTGAAGAGGCCACACTAATAAAGGCAATGTTGCTCTTTAGCTCTGGGCCCAGCGCCTGGTTGTTAGTAAACACAACAAATCTTAGAGATCCCTATTGTCATCTGCATCAGTTTACCACCCCTCTCTCATCAGAACCTTCCTGATGGGTGGATGAAGGCAAGGCTGCAGGCCCTCCAGGTGCCCACAGCATTGGACTGGCAACACGTTAGCGCACACAGCAGTCTGGGTATGCAGTAACCCCGGCCTTCTTCGCACACGATCGCCTCTTAACGGCGCTTATTGAAGAAAAGCAAGTCTCTGGATCCGGTCTCCGCCCACTGCATCGACCTGTCGGCCCAGGCCTGGGTGGGCAGAGACACACCGGGGATTCCGACAGGCCGGAGCCGAACTGGCTGGAGGCGGAGCGGGGCAGGCGGGGACGCGCTGCCGCCCCACGCTTCCGCGCCCAGCTGCGCCCAGCTGCGGCCCCGCCCCGGCGCCCCGGTTGGCTGCGGCTCGGAGGCTCCCGATTGGATCGTGCGGTTCAGGCACGGGCCTCGATTGGCTGTGACGCGCCCCTGGCAGAGCCCCCTCCCGCGCCGCCGCCGCTCCCGGCGCTGGGCGGTCATTGGGCGGCGTGATCTCGCCGCGGTTCCGCGGCCGTGCCGCCGCCTGCAGAGCGCACCGGGCGGGCTGGGTGAGTGGCCATGGCGGGCGCCGAGGACGAGCCGAGCCAGCAGCCGGAGCTCGATGAGGACGAGGCGGCGTATTGCCGGCGCTGGGGCGCGCAGCACGCCGGGGCCCGAGAGCTGGCCGCGCTCTACTCTCCAGGTAGGACCTCGGCCCCCCTGGGCCTGCAGTCACTAGCCCGGGCTGCGGACAGCGATTCTGGCTCCCAGGTTCGGAATCCCAGCCTCGGGTCCAGATGGGGAGCTCCACGTTCAGCTTTAACTTGCAAATAGCGGCTGTAGGTCCGGGACCCCGCCCCGGCGTCTCCTTCCAAGTCCTTGTCAGAATCCCAGCCCCGGGGCTTTCTGGCTGCGGAGACACTCCCCAAATCAGGGAACTACCCTATCAGCTCCCGGCCGCGGAAGGCCCTCCGCAGATCAGAACCCTGGCCCCAGGGCACCTTGGGCTGCGGAGAGCTCCCCCAGACTTGGGGATCTTCACTCCAGGGTCCAGACCGAGGCAGCCCCTCCGCTACAAGCAGTGTCCCCAGCCCCCTAAAGTCGCGTCCCCTCTTGGGTTTCCCACATCGGGAAACCACGCCGAGCGTTGTAGCTGCATCTTTGCCTGTAGCCTGGGCTGCAAGGACCTAACACCCCCCCCCCCCAAGCCTGGGAATGCCAGCTCCCTTTTCGGGGAACCCAACTTGGGAGCTCCTGGGCTCCAGAGTGAGCCCCACACCGTCCCCAAGAGCCCCATCCCAGTTCTTGCTTCACTGACTGCAGTCATCTTCCCTCCCCCCTTGGGGGCCCTCGGGAGGCTCTTCAGCCCTCCCAGCCACATTCCTGGATTCCAGGCCGGGGGAGGGGTGCAAACCCCGCAGCTGAGGCTCCCTTCGTACAAGAGCCCCAAGTCCAGCTTTGCCCCTCCCCCATGCCCATCACTGACCTCCGCCGTTAGAATTTGGGATAGGAAACCCTAGGCATCGTTCCCAGGCCGGATCACAACTTCGGGACTCTGGCCGAAGCTCTGGCCTTTTTCTGCAGGCCAAGGTCCGCCCCTGGCTGCCTCTAGCTCTGCCCACCGCCTTGCTCTAGTAAGCAATAGCCCCCGTCCTGTTCCTGACTCTTGAGTGAGCCCCAGGAATCTGACTGAGTGCTCCTCCCCGCGCTGCACTCCCCGGGAGGGCCCAGAGACCCCAGGGTGCCTTTGAGAACTCCAAGTTCTCAAAGTCAGGTGACTGGGAGCTGCCGAGGTCCCTCTGCCAGGGTGTCGCCCGCCATCACATCCCGGTTGTCAGCCCCGCTTTCCTTTGCTTTTGCCGGGGCTGCACTGCCCTGGGCTGGGTGGGCCTGGGCCTGGCCCTACCGTCCCCACCCCACCTTACCCATTTACATTTGATGCAGCGGCTGTCTGCCCTGAGTAGCTGCGTGACCTTGGGCCATTTGCTTTCTCTCCCTGGGTCCTAGGTTACCAGCGACTGTCCCTGCCTTGCGGTTGCAGGCTGTGTGTGCAGTTTGGCAAACCTCACTCGGGCACCTGGTCTATGGTTTCTTCTGGCCACGCCCAGAATCCAGCCCATGGATGGGGGGCACTGTGTGACCTGGGCCAAGCATTTCCCTTCCCAGCGTCTCCTTCATCCCCTCCAACCACGCACAAGGTCAAGGGTGTCTGCCCTTTCATGTTAGGGAGAGAAACGGGGTCACCCCACGCACAGTGCCAGCACATGTAGGACGCACTGCTGCAGCCAGCCAGGACCCCAGCTGCGCCATGAGCCTGGTGAGAACCCTTTCTTACCTCTCTGGCCCTCAGACTCCCTACCTGGGAAGTGTAAAGAGTCAAGCCCCACTTTGGGGGCCACATCTGCCCCTGCCTGCTTTCAACAGAACAGCTCCCAGGCAGTCTGAGCCTCCCCAGGTACTGCTGTCTCACCCCTGTACAATTCCACCTCTGTCTAGTTCTGGGTTCCTGGGTGCCTTTCTGAAGAGAAGCAGAGGCTACAGTGTTCCCCAGGGTACCCCAAACCAGCAGGGGAAGAGAGGAGACTAGCTAAACTGGTTCTTCCAAATTCCTTTCCCTAGGGTTTCCTTGGTCTGCCTCTGTGCCCATGCTGTGCAGCTTTGGGGAAATAGCTCAACCTCTCTGGACTTGGTAGTAAAAGGAGAGACCAGGCTCAACATATACTGAGTACCTATATTCCAGCCCCTGTAGTAGGCCCTAGGAAGAGGGAGCATCAAACAGGATGGAAAAAGGAGCTGGCCTTTAATAAAACAAGCAATAAACCCCCAAATGAGGGAATTTGCTTAGTGACAACAAGTGCCCAGTGGTGATTTGCTTAGCGGTGACAAGTGTTAAGAAGCAAATACACAGCAGGGAAAGGGGAGAGGAAAATGTTCAGGAGGGTATGACATTGTGGAGAGCAGGAAGTTCAGGGCCTGCTGAGCAGGTGACGTTGGAGCAGAGACTGGAAAGGACCTTGCAGATATTTGGGGAAGAGTTGGTCCAGACCAGGGAAGCAGCAAGTGCGAAGGCCCTGAGGTCCTGGCACGACTGCAGAGCACTGAGAGGCAGGCTGGTGCAAGTGGAGGGCAGAGCAGAAGTCCCCGGGCTCTGAGCTCTGAAACTCCCGGTGCTGGAAGCGGGCTGGCCAACGGCAGCGAAGGGGGCGGCCTTTACTGAGCGCTGGCTGTGTGCAGGGCGCATCCGCACATACTGTCCTCTCCTCGCCAGTTTTACACCTGGTACTGACTCCATATTCCAGGGGAGGAAGCAGAGACTCCATTAGCGCCTCCTTGTCCTGCACCTGTCCACACATTCTTCCAGCACTTGTCCTGAGTGGAATTAGGTGGCACCTGCCCCTTCAGCTGGGAAGACCCTCAGGCTTGGGGTATCCGTGGGTTTATCCAGGTGCCTGGCCCCATCCATCTCTGGAGGAATTTCACGAGGCTCAGCAGAGAAGGGTCCCACCAAGGTCACATCAGAGTGACAGCAGCCAGACCTGGAATGTTCTGGGTTCCAGCCTCTTTACCTGCCTGGGCCTGGGATGTGGCACGGGCAGATGCTTCAGGAACGCAGGACAGATGTGTGCAGGGCTTGTGGCTGGGAGCTGTGTGGGGCAGTGGGGTTGTGAGTTACAGCACCTGGTACTTTGGACCCCAAGTGTCTGGCCAAGGAGTTGTGGCCTGGTCCTGTGGGACCTGACAGCCACGGAGGGTTCTACACAGCCCCCCACTGGGGGTTTGAGCTTCCTAGCAATGAGCCCCCATGTGCTAAGTGCCAGGTTTGTGAAGGGCCTGGTGACAGACAAGGCAGGGCCTGAGGTGGGTGTCTCTTCCAAGAGGTGCCAGCCAGAACCTGGCTGTGCCACTTCTCAGGGCCCTGGACTCTAAAGAGTGGATGCTGTTTGAAAGGCCTGGGTCCAGCTGTCCATCTGCCTGGCCAGCTGTGGTTGCCTCTGCCCGTGAGGACACAGGAGCACTCTGAGGGGGTTGGGGTGTTAGGAGCACAGGGTGGGTACTGAGGAATGGAGAAAGGGCATTAGCTGCAGGGCTGTGGGAGGTGAGAGCAGAGTCTTGGAGCCTGGGGTTCACCTAGATAGCCTCATCCAAGCCCAAGGGTAAGACCAGAGGCTGTCTGGACCCCTGTCCAGCCAGCCTGGCCCCTGCTTTGTCTCCTGTCCCTAGTTGTGCATTTTCTCTCCCCAGCTCTCTCCTGTCTGTGCCCTTTGTTCTTGCAGTCTCTGGTTCCTGCTCTCATCTGTGTGCCCGCCCCATGTCTCTAGACCCCACCCTCTCTGCACCTCTTGTCTCTCCCCAGTGAGGCCAGGGACCCTGGTCCAGGGCTGGTGGAAGCATGGGTTGTTCAGGACTTGTCTTGACCTAAGCAGGAAGAGGCAAGCCCAATGCCAACCCCTTTGCTGTGGGAGAAAGCAAGATGGCAGAATACTGGCACAAACCCCACTCTTTCCACACCCACACGCGCCAGCCCCCCACCCAGGCCAGCAAGAAGTCATTGCTGGACCTTGGCTCATGTAGTCACAAGTGCAGAGCTGGGGGATACAGGGTCCCGCACTGCAGCTGGGGAAAGGCAGGCCTCCCTGTCCTCCACACCCAGCCCAGCCTCAGCCTGCACATCTGTCTGGTGACCACCGGACTCCACGCTGACATTCCATGCCATGACTCTGGTGCCCTTAAACTATTGGGCCAAATCCCCTCCTCCTGCCAGGCTATTTTGTTCCCCTAAAGGAAGAGAAGACGGTCCCCAGGTCCCAGGGACAGACCATTTGCAGTGCCGAACCCAGCAGGGCCCAGGTGCCTGTGAAGCTGTTCATTGTCACCCGCAGAGGTGCTCAGTCTGCGGAGGTGTTGTCTTAATGGGCAGATATTCAGACGGCAGGGACCTGTGAGACACAGGGACAGAACCATGTCTGAGCTCAGGACGGCCCAAGCATCCGGGCCACTGTGTCCCACCCACAACTCAAGGATTCATACCCAACCCTGAGCCTGGACAAGCAGGTCACACAGTTCCTTCCTTGACAGAGCTGAGACTTGAGTGAGAGTCTGTGCCTCGAGGGGGACCCTGATGACCACAGGAGCCTGGCCAGGTCTGCCATCAAGGAATACAGAGACACAGGGAAGGGACCTGAGAGCCTAGAGCTAGCGCCATCGATGAGATGGGGGGGCCTCCACTGCTCATGCCGGGCAGCCAGGACCCTGAGTCCTGTGAGGATGCAAGAGTTTGTGTCACTTTTTTTTTTTTTTTGCTTTTTGAGACAGGGTCTCGCTTTATAGTTCAGGCTGACCCTGAGCTCACTATGTAGCCCAGGCAAGCCTGGAACTCAGCAATTCTCCTGCCTCTGCCTCCCGGGTGCAGGGATTACAGGCGTGAGCCACCACACCCGGCTGTGTCACTTTTATATTTATCTTTGTGTCACTTTTATATTTTCTTTCTTTTCTGATTTGTGTTTTGAGAGGGAGGTCTTTGAACTCACGTTCTTCTTGATTCTCTTGCATTAGCCTCCCAAGTTATAGGGGTTATAGGTGTGCTCCACAAGCCTGGCTGTTTAGCTCATTTTTTAAAAGCTTGGAAGTAGTCTGCCAGAGACCAGTTCTCAGCATCTCAGATGTGGACCTCACATGGCTCCCTGTGGCATGGCTGGCACCAGATGTGATTGTTGCTTACCTGATCTTGTTGCGTGGGCTCTGTCTGTCCTTTACTCCAGGCTGTATCCCCCATTCTCCATCTTTGTCCCCATTCCTGGGGCTTCCTGCCTCACTGCCCTGGCTGCAAACAGGAACTGGAAAGGGGAAGGCCCTACTAGGCCTAATCGGGTGAGAGCAGGCTGAGACTCTTGGGACCGGAAGGCTGTGTGGCCCAAAGGAAACAGTCCAACTGAGAAGGAATGAGACGCTGTAGGCTTCTGCTGCTGTGTAATCTCTGTTGAGATCCTTGCCCTTTCTGGTCCATTTTGTCCTCTGCTATACACAAGGGCAAAGTGATGGACCCTGGTGTCCTCCTCTGAGCTTTGATCTCTCTTCCCATGGGTCAGGAAGTAGGCAGCTGTCCTGGTTCTGGTTCAGGATGGGCCAGAGCAGTTATGTGACTTGGACCAGATCTATGCACGTGCACTCTCTCTCTCTCAGAGACTCAGTTTCCCTATCTGAACAAATGGGGGGGGTCTAATACTTTCAAGGTATATTGGTGAGGGGCACTCACAATGTGGGCTGGAGTTTTCCTCCAGGATTGTGGGCGGCTGGACAGCAGGTGCTGGGGTAGCACAGGGTTGGAGGCGGTGTCCTGGATAGCTCCTACAGACAGGGTTCTGGAGCAGTGTGCCTCACCTGACCCCGCCCAGCCCTACTGTGTGAGATGGATCTGGGCTCCTGCTCTGGACGCTCCACAGTGTGACAGGGTGGAAGGGACTGAAGGAAATGCAGGGACTTAGGAGCCAGACCCGTGGCTGAAGCGTCAGAGTCCACAGCAGACCAGTTGGGCAGCCTTTTCTCATCTGCAGAAGGCCCTCTCCTGACAGGTGCCTGGCACTTAGTAATCCATGAATGTTAACCACTAACAATGACAGTAATAACAGCAGTCATAACACTGTTATGATCACTAAGGGTCTCAAGCCGTGGGGACCAGCAGCCTGTGAAGTACCTTCCCAGGGACCGATTCACAGGTTCTGTGTCAGCTAATGGTGATTTACTTCAAAAATTTTAATTTATAATTAAAAGAAAAATGTTGACTTGGTACATACTAAAGGGCATAAATATTAAAACCACTCTCAACCACATAGATTTTTTTTT
>PVIC010010517.1:0-43279 GCA_004025085.1 Thryonomys swinderianus
AAAGGAAAGGAAAGGAAAGGAAAGGAAAGGAAAGGAAAGGAAAGGAAAGGAAAGGAAAGGAAAGGAAAGGAAAGGAAAGGAAAGGAAAGGAAACTGCACCTGAAATTTGTATTTGGAAAACTAGAGATTATTAACTGATTTATTTCATGCATTTCACATATTTATTAAATGTATTTTTCATCCAATTTATTTTGATTTCTGTTTTTAAAAAAGCAGTTTACTATAACCTACATGAACACCTACTCCTATTGCTTTATCCTATTTCACGGCTATAGCACATTTATGTGATTGGTACTTTTGATGCACTGATTTTACAACCAAAGTAACTGAGGCTAAGAAAGTTTATAATATTGTGCAATGTCACACAGCTAGTAAGTACATATCAATGCTTGGCTGTAGACCTAAGAAACCTGAGTCAAAGGACCACATTCTTAATTGCTGGACTATATTACCACTATTTGATATTTAAGTGCTAGTTAAGCTTTATATACTCATCATGGTAACTCATGCATAACTGCTTGGATATAAAGCACTTTAAAGCTTTGGAAAGTTGTACAGAGCTGAACATTTAAGCAAAAGTCAATGGTCATATTATTACCGACTTAGAGAATGTCCGCAAATATCTCTCCATTATCCATAGTCTCAGGATCCTGCCCTGTAAAATGGTCAGAGAGAAGGAGCAATTCCTCATGAGGAGGAGAAGGAATAGTGCATCTGGTTAGATTGCCTCAAAACTCCTCCCTGGGAATAAGCCAGGTGCTGTGGGGAAGCTCTGTGGTTCTCGCAGTCAATTAAAGCAATCTGGGGCATCACTATTCCTGCGTCCTGAATTTTAGGTGAACCCCAACTCCTATTCTATGTGACACAGCCTGACCTCCTACTTTCCCACACTTGTGTGCTGAGATATCAATGATTCAGAAAGAGATCTCACTCTTGGTAAGTTTATTTTTTTAGTTTTGAGTGTAACTTCTTAAAAATTAATACAGTCTAACAGGAGAGCAAATTTATATTATGATATGCTGGTTTTACTGTTTCTAGCTAGCAGTTTTTAATGCTGCAACACTGTATAAATTTATTCACTTTCATAAAGTATATAATGAGGACTTATTGTATAAAACTATGATAGCTAATAGAAAATACTAAGACCACTGGTTTGTAGAAATTGTCAGCTAAGGAAAACCTAATAATCTCTTTTGCAAAGTTATTAGGTATCTAATATACATTTAACTCATTTGTAGTCTATTAGGCATTAGGATAGGGTCATGGATCAGTGGCACTTCAGTTCCTGAGCACTTTTGTTTGCAAATAATTTGGTTTTCAAACAAAGCGTTTGGCTAACTTTTTTTTTTCAAACTCTGCATCAGGTTATACTACACCCATCCTTCCCTCATGAACACAAACCTGGCCATCTTTTCCAAGATCATAGAACAAATTAAGTTCATATACTGAGGCACTATTGTGTATGGTCCTACTTACATACCGTGAAACTATTGTTATTTCATAGCACTTACAAATAAGGAAATGGGGACTCAAAATTATAATGGCTGTCCACATGCCTACACTTGGGGTAAAGAGAGCTGCCTGGTGTGAGAAGATCATTATACTTTCACTATCCAGGATATTCTATTGATTCCAATTGTGAGTAGACTACATCTGTAATAATGGTTAAGACAAGCCACAGGGGACATAAAGACCTTGAACTTTAATTCACAAAATTTCTGATCCTCAAAGAGCTCCTATAAGATAAAAAGAGATGCAGAATGGCTATGTTTAACTCCAGGCATAATGAGTTCATATATAAGAGATAACTTCATGTCTGACTTCTCTTCCCATCACAAATTCAAAGGGTAGGTGTTGCCTAAAAAGTAGAAAGAAAATTATGTTAGAGAGGAATGAAATGCAATGGAGTTAGAGAGCCGTGATTACACTTATGAAAATAAATGGATCTTAAGAATGTGGAAGGATGGGCTGGAGATTTAGCTCAGTGATTGAGGCACCTGCTTAGCAAGTGCAAGTTCCCTGGTTCGATCCCTGGTAACCACATACAACAATATTGGGCATGATGGCTCATGCCCACTGGCAATCAGTGTCATATACAACAAATGCCAGGTTTGGTGGCTCAAGCCTGTAGTCCCAGCACTTGGGAGGCAAAGGCAGGAGGATTGCTGAGTCCGAGGTTTGTCTGGGCTATGCAGTGAGCTCAGAGCCAGCCTGAATTACAAAAGCAAGACTATCTCAAAAAAAAAAAAAAAAAAAAGAATTTGGAGGGATAAAGTGGCTTGTCCACTGACTCTTACTAAATGTAATACAGAGTTTCACCAACAAGTCAACCATTGTAATCTTATGATTCTTAATTCCTGAAATTATAGTTCTCGGGGGTTGAGAGATTTCTAAGAAATATATAGTTGTGGCCAAGGCTACATAATGCACTTTTTGATTTTTCTTTCACAAACAACTATGCATGATTTGGGGAAATCTACAGATTACAAAGAATAAAATAATACAGACTTCAGAAGGTTGAAAGTTGATGATTGCTGGGCACATGTTTGTCTACATAGCAGAAATTAACATCTTAAGGGGAGAATCTAAATCTTATATGTCTTTTTAGACCCAAGACCCAGCACCTGCTCAAGACCAATAAATGTTCAACATGAGTGAAGTTTAAGAACCTTCCCCAAAACACATTATCTAAAGACTGCATAACTTGATTGTCACCAGCTTTCCCTGTGTCACTTCCAACAGTATTCCTCTTGGTGATTTTCATAGTGTTGAGCAAAGTCTGTATCTCATCATATGGCAAAGGCTTAATGCTAGCTGTCTCTACAGTATTTGGAATTCAGGGTACTCTCTTAAAGCATTTCACCCCTGATGTCATGAGGGGCTAAAAGTAATTCAGAAAAACAAGAGCCGCACATGCATACATGAACCTACAGACCCCCAAATTCTTTACTCCAAGGCCAACTGAATCCGGGGAGGATAAAGATAGGAAGGGCCATGATATATAACACATAGCAGTTTGGTTAAACTCTGTAAAAAGACCATGTAAGACAAAAATAAAATCCACCAGCTCAAAAGATTTGGCTTAACAGATTTCTTATTACAATGCTTTCCATAGGATGACATTTCGTATCTTTCTTCTTTGTTGATAATAATGGTTTGTAAGAGAAAACTACATTGTCCTTGTCATCCAGTCGGGGCTGGTTATCATACCATCTCTGTTGTCCGACGACCTCGGGAGGGTGAGGGAATGCAGAATCACAAATCCCGGACTCTGTGTTGGTTGAGAAGCTTCTCCCCCTTTATTATGGAAGTTACAGGCATTTATATAGGGTAGCGTAGGAAGTGATTGGATGAGCGGGCAGGAGCAATGCTCACAGCGGGATGTGATTAGGCACAAGGGTGGAAGTAGCATTTAGCAATGTATGATTGGCCTACCTCATCAGCATCATCTGTGTCACCTGCGTCTGTGCCTCGTTCTGGTTTCTCAAAGGGCCATTGCATCTATTTATCTGCCAGGAGAGAGAGAGAAGTAAAAGCACCTGGAGAAAGGCTTGGGCATATATCCTGATATTTCAGTGTAGGACTTGGTATTCATAGCCTTCCCAATCTGTTCACGAGGTAGGAATCTGAACCACCCCACAACTGGTGCTCCGGACAATTATAGGAAGTTCCCTTTTATTCCAACATACACTATGGCTCTCCTGGGATCCTGGGTTCCTTTCACAGCATGAGGCTGCTGGCATCTCAATATTGCCTCAGTTAGTTTTAGCTGAACATTATTTTTCAGCTATTTTGATTACTGCTTGACAGGTGGTAGTGTGGATATGCTACCTCTGAGACTAAATGTCTAAGACCCTCCATGGAATTTCTGTAGAAATATTCTTGCTAAATTCACAGTTATTTTTCCCAGTGTAGTTTATGTCTATTTGTCCTGTGAGTCAATTTGTAAATAAGAGTAGAATTAGCAGTTTTTGAAGATCCTTAGGGACATCATATGTTTGTAAAACTTGATTGAATCCAGCCTAACTCCCCTGTAACTCCTGCTGCACACATTGCACAGCACGTGCACCCCAGTGGGTTCTATTGCTGACTAATAAACAAGTGCCAGGCTTCTAAATGACCATGGCCTCCTTGGCTGCCCTGACGACTTTTTCGTCCTGTATCCTGCAGAAAATGGTAAGACTAAGCTTAGAAGCTTTGTAAAACTAAAAATTTTCAACCTTGAACCTCCACTAGCCTGTGGTCTCCTGTTCTTGTGCTGCCTGGGCCTGCAGCTGAGTCCCTTAGAGGAAGCACTGAGACCCAGCAAGGGCATGTCCAGAACATGAGCCCAAAGCATGGACAACAAACCACCTGGGGAGTCAAGGAAGAAACATTCAGTTTTGTGCAGACACATTTATTATGTAGCTCTAGGTTCGGCTAGAACCTGGGAATACATCCTAATTTTCAGAAGTTCCCAGTCCACTACGGTAATAGAAAACTAAATAATAGTGATGCTGCACAACAAGTGCTAGTAAAAGAGCTTGCTTATGGGTAAATGTGTTCTAGAATGCATGATGGATATTGCAAAATAGTAAATATTTAAAGGTAAACGGGGCCGGGCATGGTGGCTCAAGCCTATAATCCCAGTACTTGGGAGGCAGGGGCAGGAGGATTGCTGAGTTCAAGGCTTGCCTGGGCTACACAGTGAGCTCAGTGCCAGCCTGAACTACAAAGTGAGACCCTGTCTCAAAAAATAAATAAAACTCAAAGGGAAATGGAGTTTAGGGGTAAATAATGAGGGGAAAAAAAAAAGTTTATGGCAAAAAAAGGAAACAAAGCTTGCGTATAGAGGGTCCAGGGGTTGTAGGGTGGGTAGGGGAAGGGGAAAAATGAGAATTAAGTCATGTCATATCCTGGTACAAGTTCTCAATGTGGAGTATAATCGTGGTGTGTATATATAATGTACTAACATATTAACTTTTTTAAAAAGAGGTTGCCTATGGAGAAGTGCCTTGGATAGTCAGCAAATACACAGTCAGTTTGTGGGCAGATGAGGGATGGCAACTCAGGGAAGTCCCCTTGGGTACAGATTTAAAGAAGAAGCAGAAAGAATTCTGATGAGGATGGCAGCTGGATCCAGCAGGAAAGAAAGAGAGTGAGCCTATGGTAGGCCAGAAGGGAACAAATGACTCAATATAACCAGCTCCTCTAAACACAGATCATGAGTATGTCTACCTCTTCCTTCATTTCATCAAATGCCTCCCTCCCAAAGACTCTTTTTCTGACTGAGGCTCATCAGTAAGTTCCACACATACTCTCCTCTCTGCTTTTGACCTTCTTTTATTTATAAATTGCACTGCTGTCTGAAATAACTTCACTGATTTCATTGTCTATTCATTTATTGTCTGCCTTCTATTGCCTTTGATTGGAGGACAAGAATTTTTTTGGTTCTTGTCCCTGAATCCTTGGTTCCTAGGACACACCTCAATGCAAAGGGGCCCAGTACGTACTTACCAATAACTGTGCGAATGAATTGCCCTCAGTGAGAACTCTGCCTGGCTGGGATCATTGTCACTGGATTGTGAGGGATTAGATGAACCAAGTTGGTTTTCTCAGGCAGTAAAAATAGAAAGAGTGTGGCAGTTCACATTAGCAGGTGTGTTCCAAACAGGTAGAAGCGATGAGTCCCTTTGCCCTTCCCAGCAAAGGGAATGGTGACTGGCTGCCCCGGAGACAGAACGACGGCCAGAGATCTGGAATACTGCAAAAGCCAGTATCTCCACAGGGATATAAATTAGCCTCTTTCTACTAAACTCCAAAACAGAAAGTTAAAATTATCGTTTCAAGTAGTTTTCTTTCATTAGTCATTGAGAGTAATAGGTCAAATATCTGGGACTGTCAGTGCCTGAAAGATACTAGTGTGGTTCAAAAAGAAACCAGGCAGTGGAACAATATAAAAACAGTCTTCAAAAAAGAGAACATCAACCTTAATGCATTAGAATCATCTGCAAGTTGGTGGTGCTGTTAGACACACCAGGTACTGTGTTCATAAGCATGTTCACTGCCTCTAAAGCATTTTGAACTAGTTTATAAGCCACTGGGTACTAGTTTACCTAAAAAGTTTTAGGTACAATGTTGCTTGAGACCATGATGCAAGGGGCTAAGAATAGCTGCTTTCCAGAAATAGATGAAGCCATACAATGCAAGATGCAAGATCAATAAAGACATTGCTTGGTTTTTCTCTTATTCTATTAGCATTTATGTGTGATACATAATAAGTACATCCTTAGAGGGATATTGGTACATGCTATCTTGATTCTTCTTACTTTTTCTTCTATACTTCCTTCCCTCTTGTCTCCTTTTGCATTCCCAGATCCTCTTTCTATCTCCACAAAGTCCATCTCCCTGTTTTCTATAATTTATCTTTTATTTTGCTGTTTAAATTATACAAGCTTTAGATATCTCATATAAGAGAAAACCTGACATATTTAAGCTGTGTGTCTGATTTATTTCACTCAGTATTATGGTCTCCAGGTTCATCCATTCCCTGCCAAGTGACTCAAATTTATCTTTCTTTCATATCTGGCACTTAGTCTGGTAACAAAAAGTGATTGGATGCCTTTAAGACATCAGCTCCAAAGAAATTCTAGCCCCATATTCTTGCCCTGACCCCTCAGCATGACAAAGAAGGAAATGGAGACCTTGAGTACTGTGCAGTAGTTATCCATGAAAAGCTAAATGAACGTTTCTTATGTTCTGGCTTGCTGTGCTGCAGCCAGTGTGACTACTTCACAGGGGCACATGGCATCTGTGGCACTAGCTGGCATCATCCTGACACACTTGCAGACCATTAGCCAGCACTAATGTCATTTCAGAGAGCATGGTGGGCACAGGGATGGGACCCTAGGAACACACAGATCAGCCTTGAGAGATCTGTGAATGAGAGCACGGGCTCTCAGTGGAGAGGAAGGGCTTTCATGGGTTGGCACCCACTCCTGACTCATCTTTGTTCCCAAAGTAGGTCATTCAGGGCTAATTGTGTCCTGAGCCATTTAAAATGCTTTTTGGAACTTTGCCCTTTGGGGTGGAAAGCATACTGTCATGAATTGGCCTTGACTTAAAAACTCATACAGATGTAAGTTCTTCCTCATTATCTGAAGCTAATGGCCACACAAGCAAGATGTTTGCTGAGCAAAAGTTTATTTCTATAATTAGAGTTTCAGATTTAGGTTTCTCAGCCTCAGCTGTAGATAAGCAGAATATTTTCAGAAAAATATTCATGAAATTCAGTGTATAGGGGAAGAGAAACTTTCTCAGAGTCATCTGATTTCTGCTGCTCATCATGTGGGCCATGGTCCAGCCTCAGAAAATATCAGAGGAATTCACTGGAACAGATGCAGAATCTCATCCCCCAGCCCAGCTTTTCTAAATTATAATTCCCATGTCAATAAGGTGACTTCTAGTCTATATGGTAAGTACAAGGTTGCTTTTCCAGAGAGGTCAATACTCTCATTCATATTCTCTCTCATGTGTGATTTCTCTCTGAATTCCTATGTTCCAAGATTTGTCGTAGACTAAAGGTTTTCCATGAAATCTGTCTTCAGATTTGCCTATGTGTGTCCCTTCTACCCCTTTCTTCCTCTACTTTCACCATATCCTTCTTCCTTACATACACTTGCATGCCCTGCTGTCAAGGACATCTAGATGCTGCCAGGAGAAGAGCTCTCCCACAGTCAATGCAGCAGAAGTGGAAATAGCATTCAATTTAGATCACGAAATCTGAGCTCAACCCTCAGTTCTGGAGAGTTCAGGATGGAGTCTTTCCATTACGCTAATAAAGCTGTTTTTCCTGGATGCAGAAATGAAACGAAGTAGTGTATGTACAAGAAACTACAAAGAATTAAAAATATATTTCAGGTCTCACTCCCGGGAGGGTGCATATTCATAGAGCAGGCATACGATGTGGTTGTTAAGAGCACAGGCTCAGAGCAGATGGCAAACGTCATGTCCAGCTCTGTTACTTCCTGATGACCCCATTTGACTCAGTTTCCTCCAAGACACTAATACCTCCCTCCTACCCTACTAGGGTTATCCTGAGGAGTGTGAAGCAATCAGCTTTCTTGCTGCTGGGACAGAACACTTGGCACAGACACGTTAAAGAAAGAAATGATTTATGCCGGGCGTGGTGGCTCACGCCTATAATTCCAGCACTCGGGAGGCAGAGACAGGAGGATTGCTGAGTTCGAAGCTTGCCTGGACTACATAGTGAGCTCAGAGCCAGCGTGAACTACAAAGTGAGACCCTGTCTCAAAAAAAAAAAAAAAAAAAAAAAAAAAAAAAGAAATGATTTATTTGTCTCATGGTTTGAGAAGTTGCAGTCCCTGACTGGCTGGTTCAATTGCTGTAGGTCTGGCATGAGCCACAAGACCAGGGTAGAAAGGTGTGGGAGGCAAAGCTGTTCGCCCCACAGCAGCTGGGACCAGAGGACAGGGGAAGAGCTCCACCCTAGCCATCCGCCTCTAACTTGGCTCTGCCTCTTGAAAGTTACTGAGCTGCTAAAATCAGCAGATTCACTGATGAACACAATAGCCCCCATGATAGAATTACCTCTCCAGGATTCTCTTAATCCCAAGTTGTCAGTGTGGCTTACCTGTCAGAAAGTGAGAGAGTTCATGTAATTCCATGCTTAAACTTGCCTTCCATCATTATTTTAGCTGTGTCCCTATGGACTACCTTTCTATAAATGGATCTGTAAGTATCAGGCAGCGTTTCTACAAAGTGAGAATATGTTTGCATGTGAGAGCTTTTTTACAATCATCTGTAAGGAAAGCATATGTATATGGGATAAATGACTAGGGAGAAAACTTGAGGGACACTTGAGAGTGAGAGAGGGAAAGAGAGAGAGAGAGAGAGAATGCCAGGGTTATGAGAAATAGAAAGACTGCAGAAAATACAATGAAGTAGACTTTATTCATCGAGAATAAGCACTTGTGAGTATCACAGTAAAAAAATGACTGTTGGTCACACATAAAAGCCAACATGAACTACAGTGCTAATTCAAGTACTTGAAATGCTAAATGAAGAGAATTGACATTGCTGCGCATGGAGGCTATTTCTATAAATGAGATGCATTAGTCATCATAGCACACCATTGAATTTGCAAACCCAGTTAGTAAGAACATGGTCTTTCGTGACACAATAAGATGAGGAGGATTCACTAAATGCACTTGCCTAGGATCTCAAAATCTCTACATGCTTACATTCGGTGCCACAACCCTTTGCTCCTTATAGAAGTTTTCAGTCTCCAAAAGAACCCTGACCTGAACAGCTTCTTTCTTAGCTAAACAGATTATCTCACCTCATGGTTTCTGTAATACTCAGCTGTGTTCTTCCTCTTGCAAGGCCCGGAACCCCCACTGCGCCCATTGCTCCAGGACCATCTCTCTTTTTGCCCCTGCTCACACCTTCTTATGTCTGCTTTAAGTCATGGTCCTCTTTACAAGATTTTTCCTCTTTCTAGCCTCCTTTGAAGAAGTGCTTGGATAATTTTTTTTCAGACATTCTGCTTTCTCCTTTCTCATTCTCTTTGCTGTCAGCCTAGTTCAGCTTCCAGAATGCATCTGAGGGTTTTAGTAGCTTTTTCCAACTTCTTTGTGTCCTTGTCCTCTGTTCTTGCCATGTTTAAAATTCATGGTCTTAAAAGATGGTCTCCAATACAGTATCAGGTAGAGTTCTGCTGCTTCACAGACATTCCAATATTGACAGGGTAGAAATCATAGGAAAGTGATCATGATGATGACAATCACACATATTTTCTGAAGAATTATCAATTGAGTACAGTTTAAACTTTGTCCTACCTCTCCTCACTTGTAGGGTTTCTTCCCCTTCTCCAACATACTCCATATTTCCTGTATTGAGCACAGGAGTCCACCATGTTACTCTACTCATCACTGGTCCACATGGGTATCTGGTAATGCCACTTTTACATGTCTCTTACCTAATACAAATGCCTCTTGGAGTAGTCTCAGTAATTAAGTCATCCATGAACATATGTGGTTTGGGGAAAGAGATACAATACTTTGAAGTATTTAAGATTTGGTTGGATGGAACAAAATTCTATAGCAAGAAGAATTTCCTGATTGAGCAGTGCTGCCTAATCACAACAGAGTAAATGACCTATACAGTTACTATTTGATTATTTGGAGGCTGCATTTTGCAGCAGATGAGGCATTATAAGAGGAGATTCTGAAGAAATGCTGTCTTCTGTTGATTATTTTCAGGTGTAAATTCTACTGGCAAGATCATTTCCAGAGTTTTCTAATACAATTATGCAAAGAAATGTAACAGATATTTCTCTGAAGCACTCAAACCTTTCTTGCATCCAAAGGCTTGCTTAGCTCTGCTAACAAACTCAGTTTTCAGCTTTGCCCAGTGATATAAAGGTGCAAGCTCAGGTGGTATTAAAAACATGTAGCATGTTAATCACTAATTTAGTAGCATTTATAGAAACTTTTCCCACAAAAATTCTAGTAAGCAATTTGGGATCTGCTGTTTCATTGTTTATACCACCAACAGTATATTCCCCAGAGGGAGAATAATGTGGTTAGCTGATAATAATAGCAAAGATAAATTACTGTTTATCTTCATTCCATTCATGAAAATACTTTCTTCTGTTGTTTTTAACATTTTTGGAATATGGAGTTTTGACCATGAAGAGAGAAACAGAAGATGAAACTCTGATAAGTGTTAACTCTGACACAAACTCTGATAAAGAGACAACCCTCCTCTAGTCCGAAACAGCCTCCAATATTCATTGAGTCCAGCACATTCACACATCAATCTCGGGGTATCAGGGTATTTTTTTTTTTAATTTCATTCAAGTGTATGCCCTTACAGTCTCTCTGCTGCTCACCTCTCTTTCTCTGTGTTGAATTATTTAATGTTTTTTTCCGGTTAATCTAAATTAGAGGGGTTTTTAAAGGGGATTGGGAAGAACCTAAAAATAGTCACTGAAGCCAGGATATATTACAGCAACTGCTTTTGCCTCTGGTGGTTACTGGAGTTTCCTTTGTTGTCTTGTTTGATTGTTTCATTTATATAACAGGTTAGACAGCAACAGACTTCTGTTATTGCCTTCTCTCAGTGGTGGATTTTTAGGCTCTGTTCCCCTAAGGCGGCCACTCCCATCTGCAGCTGGTGACAAGAGGTGCTGTTCCTGCAGTACTTACACCTACTGGAGGAAGATCAACAGACATGCGATTAAGTGGCACGGGGTGTCTCCATTTTTACTATTTAGTCCTTTGTTGAGATAGAGAGAGGAAAAGAGGAAGAGGAGAGAAAGAAGCATGAGAGGCCACTGAACTGGATTCATGTTCTAGATTTTTTGCATACTATTTTTTGTCAATGACTAAATACATTTTTTCTTTGTTCTTGTCTTTCCATCACCACTCATCAATTTTGCCTTTAAGCATTTTCTGATTTTTTGCTGATAATTTTTAATAACCACAGAAAATTTCTTAAGCAGGTCTTACTAGAATGTGAGAATCTATAATTCAACCATTGAGGTTATTTCTAAATTCTCCCAGGAAAATTTGGGTCATTAGGTACATTCTAACTTTCCATTACTCTTTAAACTAATATGGCCTCTAAACATCATCCTTGGTATAAAAGTAGGAATGAGGAGATTTATGGAGGGAATGGAAGTGAAACTTTGTGAAATTAAGTGATTAGATAGCTCTGGTGATACTTAACAAGAAGAGACCCAAAAGAGTCTCAGCCACTAAAAGAGGGCTTCTGCCCTCCTAGCCTGTCTCTTTCAGGCATTTCAGCTGCCTTTTTACTTCCTTTTAGACCACAGGACAGAGAGAAGCAAAGAGCTCATTTGTTTTTTTGTTTTTTGTTTTTTTTTTTGGTTTGTTTTTCAGGCACAAAAAGCAAAGAGATATAATGTAATGTTAAAAAATATCATCTTGTCTTGAGAACAATTAAAGACCAAGATCACCTTTAACACTGGGGTGTTCATGACCACATTCCAAGAGAAAACTAAAGAATAAATCAGTAAAGTTTAGAAGAGGAAAATGTCGAGTACTTGACTTTAAACAGGACTTCCTGAAGGAGACTGCAAAGCTACTTGAGGCCCCAGGTGAGCAAGCACCCACATTAGTGTGGCAACATGATCCTGAAGCCTGACACAGGCAGAGATGGCTTAGGTGTGGTTCTGCAATTGGCAATTGGAAAACGAGTAGGATTTGGGTAAGTACTATAGATGAAAGAAGGCTTTTAAAACTTCTTCCTCCCTCCAAAACCACAAACTTATGAGCTACACTTGGCTCCATCTTTTAGAAAATTCCCAAAGTCCTAGATGTTTTTCATTGGGATAAACGTGATGAAGTCCAATAAATATTCTGAACTCACCCCAGAAGCAGTAAAAGTGAAAGTATAATGATATCACACTGCACAGTACCAGCAAGATGAAGGCCTTCATTATTCATGCCATGTACTAGCCAACATGCAAATTCTGTCATTAATTGCATATGTTTACACTCCTCCTTCTTTATGGGAAATATCTAGATACTTGTTTTTTAGCTGCAGTTGAATCCAGCATCATGACAATCATTTAAAATAGAAACTTACTAGAACTTTTTTGCAAGTGCCATGACTTTGAGAAGCAAACCAACACTTACTCAAGTTTTGAAAGCAGCTCCTAGAATCTTTGTAAAGCTTCATTTGATTCTGGCTTACAATAGCAGAAAGGTTTCCATTTCTCTTGCACTTACATGCTCTCAAGGTTAGTTTGTCAGCTATACAGACTGTGTACTGCACATCTCTAGGCTGCCATGCCTTTCTTACATGAATGCTGCCACCAAAATGATGCATCTGCTTCTATGAACACACTAGGCCCCATGTGATCTCTTGTGCTCTTTGGATCCCTTTCATCTCCCTGCCACATGCCAGTGCTCCTTTAGATACCTGGAAATGGTCATTTATTCTAAATTTTCTCTCTTCCAAGTCAAACACTAAAGCTTTCACCAATCCTACATCTTATGCCATATTCCACATTGTAAATTTATTCATTCCACAAACATGCATTGAGTCCCTAATATTGAGTGGTACGCTGGGCTTGGTGGTACCTAGATGAATAAAGCACAGCTTTGACCTCAGATACTGTGTATTCTATGCTCCAGCTTATTGATATACTTCTCCAACATTCTGCCCAGAACAAAACAACACACTTGGTTAATGAAGTCTCAATTGTATGTAGCTTTCTCACATGTTATGACCTATTGCCAACCATACTGGGTGCGGAAGTTCACATACCCCATCCTTAATTGTATTTCTCCCTATCTCACCTTGGTTTTTTTTTTCTTTAAGCTTATACAGCTTCACAATTGTTCCCACCTAATTTTGTCATCTAAGATTTAGTCTATTAAGCCTCATTTTTTTTTTTTTTGAGACAGGGTCTCGCTTTGTAGTTCAGGCTGGCTCTGAGCTCACTATGTAGTCCAGGCAAGCCTGGAACTCAGCAATCCTCCTGTCTCTGCCTCCCGAGTGCTGGGATTACAGGTGTGAGCCACCACGCCCGTCACTGTGGTATGTGCTATTGATTGCTGGTGGGTGTGAGTCACCATGCCCAGCATTGTATATGGTTACCAGGATCAAACTCAGGGCCTTAAGCTTGCGAGGCAGGCGCCGGAACCACTGAGCTAAATCTCCAGCCCAAGCCTCAATTTTTAACATTAAAAATATTCCATATATTCTCCCTTCATTCCAAATAATACGGCATTTGAGTCATCAGTTAAAGATATTCAACAGATGAGGTCTATGCTAGAGGCTGGTCACCTAGAAATATTCTTAGACAGTCAGCAGGGCTCCATGTCTGCTGCTGTTTCCACACTATTCACTGATTTACAATTAGTGGTGCTCAAATTTGTCCACAAGACCCACATGAGGTTCCTTTTCAAATGCTTTCCCAAAGACTGGCTTCTCTCTCAATTACACATCCATAATTTTTTGGTCTAAAGATCAGAAGAGAAACTGGAAAAGGAAAACTACTTATTTCTGGTGTTCTGTGTTGATTTTTAATGGTGGCTACTACATTCTCTGGGGATTACAAAGCCAGTCCTTGAATAAACAATCATGAATATTTTGGAGAAAGGAATATTAGAACTAAGAACCTCGTTAAACTGTTTGCAAAACCTTTATTTCTCTCAACAATAAGCCTGGATACTTTAGGCTTTTCATTCTTCTGTCACCCTTCTTATTCTCTCAAGATTTCCCAAAGATTAAGGATACAGATTGACTGTCGCTGTGGCACCTCCTCCCAAACTAGAGGCCACAGCAGGACTCCCCAGCAGTGAAAGGAAATGTCTTGTCTCAGTCAGGATCACCCTAATTAATGATAATCACAATTATATTGTTCTTTACATTTCATCCAGGGACACCTGAACAGAAGAATGCTTCATGTACATTAATTAAGCCTTATGACAGTCCTGCGAGGAGAAATGGGTAACAGCAAGATTGGCTTAATTGATATGCAGGGAAGGAGTCCTATTAGGAAGAGGAGCAAGGTCAGGGTCAAGGAGACCGACAGAAAGGTAAGAAAGAGAGAAGGGCAGTGGGGCAGATGTGTGTTTAATCCTCTGAAGCCAGTCATGCACCTGAAAGAAATTCCCACATCTAAATCCTTCTAAATGTCCCTGTCAAGTTTTGTTTGCCACTCCAAAAATTATAGCAGTGTTCTATGCTATTTGAGGTTCCTAATGTGTCTTAAATTACTAAAGAAATTTCCTGTTACATTGTTTATATTTCCTCCTATTTTTCTGTCCACCTTTTCTCTCTTTGACCACCTCTGAGGCTCAAAAAGATCAACCAAATGACTACAATCAAGCAGAGAGAATAACCACATTCATTGCCAGTGCCAAGCCAGGACCAAGTCCACCACATCTTTGTGTTCACCAGCCTCGAGGTCTGGCCTGGGGAAAGCTGCCTGAGACTCTTCAAGGGTTGCTCTGCCCGAGAGATACCTATGCCCACAAGTGGGCAGCATAGGACACAGCTTGCCTCCTCTGTCCTGGAAGGCCAGATTCTAGGGAACTCTCGCTCCCTGTCACCCAAGACACAAACAGAATAAACCAAAGTCCACCTTTTTTCTTTGTGAAAGTCCTTAAGAAAGACCACCTTTGGCATTATTGGGTAATAGAAAAAAATAATTTGCAACTTTCTGTTTTTGAGTTAAATATAACTTGTAGACACTATTATCATGAGAGTTTTGGAAATAAAACCTTTCCTTCTTGAGAAGTAAAGAAGTATTTAGGAAGCTTGGTTTTCCCTGCTGAGTTTATTTTCCTCTCTTCCATTTCTCCACCTAGGATGAGAAGACCCTCCCAGTTTTTCCCTAGCTCTGGTTTTCTTCTCCTGTGTCCATATCTCATATTTCAATGTTTCTGGACCAAGTGATGTGCAAGAAGAGAACAAAACAGGGATAAACTGATTTTGAGATTAGCATCAGTAACTGATCATGTATATTTTTGTGTGCTTTTTGTTGAAAATAATTTATTTTCCATCTTTCCATCAGAGAAAGAAACCAGTGGCTCTCATTGGGGTTAGCACATTTATAATTATCCTATCAATTTTTGTTCTAAACTCCTCATACACATTTTAAATGTGGAGGAACATAATTTTACTCATATTTCTAAACATATATGCATGTGTCCATACATACATATAATATCTGTGTATGTATATATCTTCACCCATCCACTCACTACCAACACCAATTGCTTCAGAGATGAGGAAGTCAAATGGTAATTTTGGACAGAAGATTGATCTTGCCCATGGATTGTTCAAAAAATGCCCCCTCCTGCCAACCATTCAGGCCTCCAGGAATCTCAGTGCTGCCCTGCTCCAATACTTAACTTCTGTTCAAAATTCATGCTGTAAGATTTCAAGAATCTCCCGGAGTCACAAAAGAAGGATGCAGCAGTATCAGTGTGATACTATCCTCTGTGTACCTGCCCAGGAGAAAGAAGGAACCTAGGTTTTTCAAAACAAGCTGACCAATTACAGTTTTTAAAAGATGTTTTGCTGACATCTAGAGGCATTTGGGTAATAACACTTATTAATAATGATTCTCCTCACTTATAGGGAGCCTTGCGTCGCACGGTCCCTCAGCTCTTTACACACATTAATTAATTACGCATCACAGCACCCCTGTGAGGTAGAGTAGGTAACTATTATTATGTGCAAAGGGTTTATTGATTTTTCAAGGCAATATATAGCTAAGACACAGAGAGAAGAAAAACATAGGTGCTGAATTGACAGATAAAAAATAAGGAACACAGTGAATGTAAGGAAAAAACAACAAATGAAAGTAAAAATTTCCTCCACTATGCTATTTGAAAAGAAATGACTACTTCACAGCTTTAAGGGCTGAACACTAACTAATTTGGCCATTAGCAACTTATGCAAAGGCACATAGGACACTGGAGAGAAGGAGTCATCAATGAAAGTCCCAAGCTCTCTTCTTCAAACCCATTCACAGTGCTGCCACGGGTGTGGCTGCTGCCAAGGGTGTCTTGTAATCCCTGGGGGCTAAAATCAAAGGATGCCCCCAGATTGACGAAGAAGAAATTCTGTTTGTCTCTGACTGGAATCAGACGAGGAATGAGGTACATGAACAAGAGGTACATGAACAACAGCCAAGTTTCTATACCAAAATGCACTCGGAGGCTGTGGAATTCAAACTGTGCTCCGGAATACAGCTATATAAATTCACTGTCTACTGGAGATCTTCTAGTCTTATTTTATGGTGGTGGTTCAGCTACAATTTTTTTTAAGCAGTAACTATCCTAGGTTCTTATTTTAGGCATGGTTTTTATTTATTTCCATAGAGCTAAAAACTTCTGGGGCTTGCTATTCATTTTTAAACTGAAAAGTAATATTCTGCTTAAGAAGTAAAGTGTCATAAAATCACTGGCTTGCAGTCACCAAAACATGATGAAAGACTTGAGAAATGCTTTATATTCTTTCAATAAGTTATTGTAATGCTTTCTTTTATGAGAATAACAATAAGCTCCTTTTAAACCAACTTCTTGTGATATCCATTGGGTTTAAAAAAATATCACGAGAGGAAAGTGAACATAAATGATCACAAATGTCTCCTGGTGATTTGGGGGTGACTTACCTTCTGCAGTTGACATAGAAAAACAAAAGCTATAGCATTACCTTCTCAGCTACCATTCCTCTTCCCTCTTGGTCCCAGGTCCATCAAACTTCAGTCTATCAAAACACACACTGCCATCCCTGCCGAAAATTAGACCTTCAACTTGGGGTCAAAATTAGAAAGAGAAATTACCAAGAAAGAGAGGATTCATAGAGGGAGGTGATCCTTGGCAAAGCCCTTTTTGGTGGGTTTCCATCCTCTGCTAATGTTTCGATTATGTATTTCACTTCAAACCACCAAACCAACAGAAGTTCTACCAATTCTGGATTTATTTGTGTGAGACATCAAACTTGTTTAGCATTCATCAATATCTATTTAATTAGTCTTTCCCTCAAAAGAATGAACAATTTTTTTCTCCCAGTTTATTCTAGCTTAGAACAGATGACCTGGGCCCTCAGGGAGTTTTGTTTGTGGCAGAAAGGGTGGGGAATTTTGAATCATAGGTCATTTTATGAGAGACAGGCAGTAGCACTATGTGAAATTGAGCTTAAGACCCTTGGGGACTTGAACAGAGAACTACTGCTTGGAGGGTAAGAGATGTCCACCGGAGGAGCTAGAGAAGGGACAGTGCAGCCATCAGTTTTAAACATCGGCTGGTCTCAGTAACCCCTCAGGAGAAAGAATACTCTTCCTTCTTCTGCCTCCTGTCCTCTTGTTGACCTGCTTTTCTGAGATACCACATCTTTGCCATAACTCACCTGTGCTCTGGGTTATGGAGGCTTTGGGAGTTCACCCAAAAACCCAAACACTATCAATCATCCTGTTTCTCAGGAAAAATGTCTTTACATTTCCAATTCATTTGGGTAAAAAGAATGTACCAACCTAACCTTTTCAAGAATTGGAGGCTACTTCAATCTCCGAGCAAGTTGTAGTGAGAGAGCAAAGAACCACATATCAATCTATGTCACTAGGTTCCTTTTTGCTTTTGAACCCGGCTCAGTTCATCATCATCGCAATCTGTACATTCCATGATTTAAGGGAAGAATTCACTTTCAAGTTTTCTATGTACACTATTTTCCTACAACAGATATGCAGCTACTTGTTTAAGAGAGCAGCAATTTATACCAGGTGAATATTAACAAATACATATTTCACTCTTTTATGGTTATGTGCCTCCCGGGTGAAGAGCAAGCTGGGTAGTTAAGACGCTGTCATGCACACGTAATAGGTTCCCGTTTGCAAAGGAGCTCGTGAAAGAAAGAACACGTGTGGGCCCTAAAATCAAGGGATTTGCACAAAAGCTTTGTTTTAGGACTGACAGCCTTGGGGAGTCATTTTCACTTCTATGTTCTTTTATAAAAGTTTATTTCATTTCAACATTTGGATTTAGTGGAATGTAATGGAGGTTCAAAGGAGTTTCTTGGCTTTGTCTGCCATTGTGGTACTGCGGATTCTGAGTGGAGACATGCTGAGGATGCCTGTGCGCCAGTGTCCGGTGGAGAGGTCAGCAAAGTCCATGCTGCACTGCTGCCCCTCACTATACTTAGAGCCCCAGTGTGTTTCAAGGACCGTAGCCAAAAAGCAGCCAAATATTACCAGCTCAAATTCAAAAACTGAAGAGACATTCTCAATGTAAGCGTCTCTCCTTCGTCCAGACTCTCTAACAGATCACATCTCACATGGAATAAAAGTCAAAGTTCTTACCTTGGAAGACTCGTCCTTCAGTCTGTGCCTCTTTCCCTTTTAATTCAACTTCTCTGCCCTTCCAGTCATGTACTCCACCCACCTCTCCTTACAATACTTTTTTTATACATCCAAAGATTTGTTTACTCAATGACAGTACAAAGCGATATCGTCCTGAATGGAAAGAGCCTTGGTTTGCAGGAACACTTAACACTTAGCACTTGAAAAGCACTCCACTCCCACCTCAGAAGGCTTATACTTGCTGTTCCCCTTAGTTTCCTTCCTTAAGTATCTACACAGCTCTCTCTGTCACTTCCTGCACTTCTTGTTAGGGAGATCTTTCTGGCTCTCATCTAATTTCTGAACACTCTTTCATCTCCTGCTTTGTATCCCCCACACCAGCTTTAGTTTTGCCTCTTGACACCCTTAAAAGCTTGTTATTGACTATTTTGCTTACCTTGTTGATCGACTGTGTCCCCCACGTCGAATAAAAGCTTCCAAGTTAAGAATTACTGTTTTATTTGCTGCTTCAGGACCTAGACTACTTTCTACCACTTAGTAGGTGCTTAGTATATATGTTTTAAATTAATTTGGGGGAAAGACTTAAGTATCAAAAATAGAAATCACCCACAGATATTGAATGTGTTGATGCAGGAACACCAGGCAGTAAGTTAAAGCACAGGGAGAAATTAACTATCTTTAAAGTGGCCAGTTGAACAAATTGAAATCACAGACTCAATTATACAATCAAGCCTGTAATGAAACTGCCACAAGTTCATTGCAGGCTGCCAGGAAGATTTCAAAAGCAATGTGGCAGAGTGTGTCTCTTTCAGAGTGATGAATGCATGTTCGGCTGCTAATGTTTGTTTCAGAAATTTTGTGTGGCCTCAGTGAAGCTAATTTATAAGCTTTAACTACTGTAGCTAATTTAACTCGCTAATTTTACACATTTTGTTGAATTAAAATCTGCATTTTATTGTGTGTCAATTTGTCTACTGCTGACATTAATATGCATTTGTAATGTGAAGCCACAAATGTTTTAAATACATATTTATGCTTTCAGAAGCATTTGTGTTGACTAGATTGTGTTCTTCCTTTCTGAGTTTTAAAATCTTCCCTGTCAGATCTCTTATCTCCAGAGTGAAGTTTCAAATGCTCGAGGCCCGTATGGAAAACGTCAGGAAGGAAGGATGTTAGATTGGAAGACTAACAAAAATTCAATAACCTCTTCATTTCTCTCTACCTGTTGAAATGTCAGAGGAATGTAGATTAGGAGAAATTTACTCCAAATATTGTCAGTTGGTGTCTGCATGTGACTCCTCTGACTGCAGAGAAAAGAACATAAAAGAGGCTGTTGCCGAAAATGGAAAGGTGCTTGGCAAATGAATGCAAAAATGAGACCATTTCACCATCTGTAAGCATTTTTGAGGAGCTGAATGTTTTCTAATCATTTTGCCTAACCCCGTAGAAATTTCATTACTAATCTATAACCCTGTCTATGTTGATAACATACTGTAAATTTTCTTTGTGCATACTTTTACAAGCTTTTCAAACTGAGGTAGAAACTTTGTGATCTTCACCTTCACTGACTTCCTAATACACATCTTGGCTTTCTATGTACCACATTCTGGTATAAGAAACAGTGCTATGTATGTAGAATTAATTCCAATAAATATATAAAATATGCTTAGATTCATATGTATATATAAACATATATACATATTTGCTTGCATACTTCTTATTTTTACATAGAGATATAGCGATATGCACATCAAGGCAAGATTAACATATCCTCATGACAAAATTGGTATTTTTCCAGCTAGTTCTATAATTAGTAAGCCATCTAATTCTTTAAAGAAGGACTAGATCGTTTCCTAATTTCTTACTCCCAGTTGTGTGACTGCATACAAGCATCTGATGCTTATTAGCAATAAGGGTTGTACCGCACCATCTGTAAACCCAAACCCTTTAGAAAAAATGTTGCAAAAAAGTAACTCTGCTCTTTACAAAGCATGGCTCCCGTGTTTTAGGTACAGGAAAAGTGAACATTTCCATCAAGTGTATTTGAAATTTCCTTTGAACAAATACCTATAAACTTACTTATGGAACTGGCCTATATTATATACTACTAATAACTATATAAAAGAAAAAATAAAAGATATGTTTCACAATATTTGTCCTGGAAAACAACAGGACTCTGAAGAGCCTGGGATTTTGTCAGAAGAGCATGGGTTTAAATCTTAGTTCATTAATCCATTAGAAACTATGTGTCATTTTTACTGTTAGCACCTATAACCAGTTACACCCTTCGAAGTTCTACCATTTACATTTTGTAGAGAAGGAAATAAAAAATCTGAGAATTTGCACCAGAAAAACATATCAGCAAAGTGTCAAAGACGTAGAACTTTGACAAATGTTAATTTTCTATGAGTAACGTTCTAAACATGTTGCATGCAGTTCTGGAGACTTTGCCACATTCCCAGCAAGGTGTGGATGTCTCCCTTGGGTTGTTTCATTTCATCTTTACAAACAATACTGTGATTGAAGCATGCTTTGTTTATGGGGTGTGTGTGTGTGTGCGTGTGTGTGTGTGTGTGTACAAGTTTATTTATTTGTTCTGCATGTGGGGAAGCTAAGAATCAGGAGGCTAACACTCATTCCTAACCACCTCACCTGGGAAAGACAACAGTGATTGAGTACTTACTAAGGACTCCGTTGCACAGTCAATGCTGGGATCTAGATTTCTCAGTTTATTAACCCCAGACAAAACCAAATCCCTGAGTTCCTATTCCACCACAATGAACAGTTATATGTTCAGTCATATTTTTTTTAGATATTTCAAAGTAAAGGTCACATCTTTTTGAGCTATCAAAACTGAACGAGGCTCATTTTGTTTTGGAGAATTTGAAACATTGCCTCTGCCTATACCTGTAAATTTACTTTACGTAGCCAAGAACACTTTCCATGAATTTTGTCTTGTTCTACCTACCAAAGAAATTCGCTATTTAGCTACACCAAAATGGCCTGTTCAAGCAGTTTTTAATATTATGATAAGGCTGTTCAGCAGAAGATCTGTACTTTTCAGGAGCCATTATTCATGCCCCAACCCAAACAAAATCCTAGCCTGGGACTGTAGCAATCTTGATATTCTGATATCCTGAAATCTTAATGGTGAAAAAGAGTTTGGAACAAACATCAGAGACCACTAGAAGAATACATGATCTCTCCAGGCCAAGACTGAGAATTATACATTAACCAACTTTGCAGGCTTAGGAATTGGAAACCCTGAAATTCTTTCCGGAAAACAGCAGGAGTCCTGAAGAAAGCCTAGGTTTTCTTTGGCACAATGAGTATGGCAGCAGCCCCAAAATGCTTGGAGGTCAGCGCTAAGGTACCAGTATGCATGTGTGCCTGCAGAAGACTGTGAAAGAGTGCATAGAAGGAAATAAATGGTGCTGTGACAAAGGGGCTGTGGAGAGTGTAGAAGGAAAGGAACAAATCCCTCTCACTTTTTTTGTCTTTCTAAAAGGAATCACATGCAAATCAGCTTGCTTCTCATGGGCACAAAAGGCAGATAGCAATTCTGCTTTTGTGACTTGTGTAGAAGCAGTGCATTGTTTAGGGCTCCATAGCTAAAAGAGTATTTTTCAAATTAATTATTGCTTTTGTGCTTCACAAGAGTCATACAAGAAGATATCAGGGATCATCTGTCTACTTCCCAGGGAAGGACACTAAAGCCCAGCTGCAGGAACACATGGGAAGCCAGAGGTATGTGCGGTCACCTCCAATCTTTCCCACCAGTGTGCAAAGTCAGATGAGTTGCTCCTAGTCCACCTCTGGGGAGATAAAAAGTAAGTGAACTGGTGGGAAATATAGACACGAATGATCTATCTGGATCCATGGCACGGCCTTTTGGCCCAGTGCCTTCCAGAGCCTATTTCCTTTTTCTCTTGATATTCAGCTTAGGTTCCGTGGACCATACATCAGCACCAATACAGCTCTGTAAGAAGTGTATGTGGAAATAGGCAATTTCAAGTACTCGCATGGGTATCAAGTTTGGTTCCTAAAGGGGAGAGAAATGTGCAGAGACAAAGAATCAGTACCTACTTCTGCTGAACAATTTTTCATGGAGAATGATAAAGTGGTATGTGTCTGAAATCCATGATAAATGTCCATCAGATTCAAAGACGAGAAAAAAGATACCCACTCCTTAAAAAAATGTCCACAAGGGGGGCTGGAGATTTAGCTCAGTGGTTCCAGCGCCTGATTGCAAGCGCAAGGTCCAGAGTTTGATCCCCAGTAACCATATACAATACTACCCACATGGTGACTCACGCCCATCAGCAATCAATACCACATACCACAGCGCTGGGCGTGGTGGCTCACGCCTATAATCCCAGCACTCAGGAGGCAGAGGCAGGAGGATTGCTGAGTTCGAGGCTTGCCTGGGCTACAGAGTGAGCTCAGGGCCAGCCTGAACTACAAAGTGAGACCCTGTCTCAAAAAAATGTCCACAAGACCGAAAAAGGCACATATGTCAGAGAAACTTTGTACTCCGGCCTAAGATGTTCAAAACACTATTTTGTACTTGCAATTTCCTCTTGCTATATGCAAAATCCACTCCTTGACAGTGTGCTGTGTATCATGTATATGAAAATTATGATAAGCCCATTAAGAAAACTTATCATCTTAAATCTCACCAATAATCCCAGATCGCTGGAAAGCATATTTTGTTCCATTTTTCTTAAAGTTTTCAAATTTTTAAAAGAAGAAACTTAAGGAAAATCATCACAAGCTTGGCAGAATACTTCTCTCATGAAACAGAGTGCTGTCTGCCTGCCTGTGCAGCTCTCTAGATCATGTATTGCACTTCATTACCTTATATGTTACCTATATTTCATATCTGTAGATATGCACATGTGTACATATGTATGCATGTAAAATTAAGACTTTCTCAGGATGGTAACAGCTCTGCAAAAATCATCACTTGGCAGAGAACTAACAAAACATTCTCCTGGGCCAAAAGGTTTAATATCATTGTTCCAGGACAGAAGCAGCCCACACATACTAATAATTGTACATATTTTTCTTTATCCTGCTGTGTGCCGCATCCGCACAACTTTTCTTTCTCCTTTTCCCTATCCCACAGCTTCTCTGTCTCCTTCTTTTTGCCTTTATTAGTGGGGTTTTGTCCTTGAGCCTGGAGGAACCCTCTAGGCAGTAGCCCATGTTCTAATCAAGCGGCCCTTTTGTCCACGGTGCAATGATTACCTCTTTTGCAGCTGTCCCTGGTGTTGCATTCAGTAACACAATTTGGCCTCTTTGGGCTCTGGTTAGTCCTAGTTAACTTACTGCAGGGGTTCCCTGTTTGATCTCTAATTGATATAATTGACTGGGAATAATCGGGAAGGCTTTATAGATGTTTATTGATAGCTAATTTTCCTTCATCCATTGTTTAATTCAATAAGAGCATAACCTAATTTATTGTCACTCCAATAGGGATCCATTACCCTTTTGATAAATGCTTCTGGGGCCAACTTGTCAGTAACTGATTTCAAAGAGCTGTTAAGCCCACAGAGTCCATCATTAGTTAATGGCAGTTTAGAAAGCTAATGATGTTATAAATTACAATCAATACGAACATGGAAATTACAGTGTTGAGCAAGATAACACTGTATCACTAAACGAACACTAAACCGTACCTTTGCCTACTATATGTGTGGAAGGTTTCTAAATCCGTTGAACCATACCCATGATTAACTATAGGAAGTCATGGATCAGGAGGGCAAATGTGTGAATGAAGTAACTCATTCTTAGAAGAGCCATTCAGAGGGAACGGGAACCACGCTACATTCTTTGCTACAGGAGTCCTGGGGAAACACAAGCACAGCCCTCTCATCTCCTCAGGCCTTTCATCTCATCTTATTGGAGGAAGCCAGAATAGCTCACTCTAAACTACACAGCAGCTTTCAGGTATGCCGTATTTCCTAAGTCTCATTTCCTAAGAAGGTGTAAAATTTTGGGAAATGGGTGCATGAGTTTACTGCTGCTGCTAATTTCTGCCCTTTGAATACTTATTTAAAAAAGTGAGAAAGGGTGTGGTAAATACAGAAAACAGCTTTTACATTTTTGTGTGAGTTGTTTCTTGCTCTATATGAGTCTCTGTTACTTTTTCAACACACAGTAGTCTCTGAGAGGAAGTGCACAATTTTGGAGTGAATCATATTTTTTATCAATACATAAATAATTAAAAATTCACTATAAAGGCTACTGCTATTTCAAAATGATTTAAAGTGATGTGAATTACTCTTCCATGGATGCAGAGTTTCAGTTTGGAGCTATGCACAAGAGCTGAAGAGTGATGATTAATACATAACAAGGTAAATATACTTGATACCATGAACTCTATACTTCAAGTGCTTAAGATCACAAATGTTATGAGATTTTTATTATAATAAAAAGCAATACTTTCCAACCAATCTTGGCCTTTTATATTACCATAATGGTTTCAGTATAAGAAAGTTTAATAATAGGAAATTAATCGACAGAAAGCTTCTTTTAAATCTACTGTTGCTCAGAGGGAACTTAAATGTAGCCGAGTGCATTGGTGTCCTTTCACCTCTTCTGTCCATCTGAGACTTCAGAGAACTTCAAAAGGGCAGCAATATCTCTTCTCCTTTCATTCTCATTCTGAAGCTGAAAAAAAGAAGGAAAAAGAAGCCTATGAGAGTTTCGATTTGTTGGAATAAGGTCACATTCATTCTCATTCTCACAGTTCCATTCATTCTCATTTTTTTTTTTTTTTGAGACAGGGTCTCTCTTTGTAGTTCAGGCTGGCCCAGAGCTCACTCTGTAGCCCAGGCAAGCCTCGAACTCAGTAATCCTTCCTGCCTCTGCCTCCCGAGTGCTGGGATTACAGGCATGAGCCACCACACCCAGCACTGTGGTATGTGGTACTGATTGCTGGTGGGCGCGAGTCTCCATGCCCAGCATTGTATGTGGTTACCGGGGATCGAATTCAGGACCTTGCACTTGCAAGGCAGACACCAGAACCACTGAGCTAAATCTCTGGCCCCTTATTTTATTCTTTAATAAAGGTTGTGAATGCTTATCATAAGCATACTACTATCATAGGCACTGTGGATAATGCAAAGCTATTTTCTCTGAAAAGATCTGATTCTGAATGGAGACATAAAAAGGACAGTTAAATATTTGAGTTAAATATCTAAATGGCATTGTGGAATATTTCAGAGCAGAATGGGATTACTTTCCAAACTATTGGTCTAAAGCTGCAGGAAGTTACCTGGTGCTCACACCACAGGTATCTAGGTGAACAAGGTGGTACACAAAGAACGTGTTGACATGTGAGTGAATTCAGAGAGGGAAAGGGAGAGAGTAAGAGCAATGAAAAGGAAACAGGAGAGGAGACAATGTAACTAGTAGCGAGGGTGACCCAGAACCCACTGAGAATACCCAGAGTGCACCTCGATGAGACACATTGCCAGACAGGTAATTTCCACATCTCAAATGAGAAGTTGATTCTAAAGCACATGTTGTCAATTAGGTAGAAAGGAAGGAACTCCCCTGGCAAGGTGGCTATAATCCCAGCAGGAGTCTGAGGCAGGAGGATCACCATAAGTTCGAGGCCAGCCGAGGCTATACGCTGAGTTCAAGGCCAGCCTGAACTACATAGCAAGAATGTGTCTTTAAAAGAAAAGTAAAGAATTGTGCGTGGTGGCTTACACCTGTAATCTTAGCACCCAGGAAGCAGAGGTAGGAGGACTGCCATGAGTTCGAGGCCAGCCTGAGGTACATAGTGAGTTCAGGGTAAGCCTGAACTACAAAACAAGATCCTGTCTCTAAAAAAAAAGGAAAGAAGAAAGAAGGAAACCAAGAAAGAAAAAGAACTCTTAAAGTTAGTTTAGTGAGTCTAGAAGAATCATCATCACACAGAGAACAGAAAAAAGTGAAGAGGGACATAGTGAGTGCTACATGAAGTGACTGTTAAGAACATTTCTTAGCTACAAAAAAACTACATACACACTTTCTGTGTGTGTGTGTGTGTGTAGATAGATAGATATAACACATATATGTCAGCAAGGAGATAATATATAAACAAATGTATATCATATCATAGCATGTATCACACAGAATCCAAGCAAATATATGTACATATGCAATTTCTCATATCTAATGATATACTTGAAAAGCTGAAATAGATACATTCAACACAAATGGGCACATCCCAAAGGATAAAATTAATGCCTGATATAGGGGTTTATATACAATGTACAACAAACATCACTCATGATTTGAAACATATTCTCTATCTCCTGTTTCTATAAATATAAGCCCAGGAGGGAAGGTATTTTTATTTGTCTCCTTACAAAAGTACCTAACACATGATAGATGCTGAAAAATTAATTCTTGGCCATATTGGTTAAATGATTTGTCTTGGAATATTGCTAATCTAAAGCAACTTCTTTACTATCTCTGTTTCTACAGGACTACAGAATTCAAATATTCATTCATTTATTCAATATTTATTGCATATTTTATATTTATTCAATGAGATACAAAACTGAAAAGGCCAGAGTTTGTATCAATTTTGTGTTACTGTAGCAAGAGATAATCAACTTATAAAGAGAAAAGTTTTATTTAATTCACGGTTTTGGAGACTTGAATCCATGGATAGTTGCCTCTGTTCCTTCGGGCCTGTGATAAAATGCCACATTCTAGCAGGAGCTCATTGTGAGAACAAAGTCAATCACCTCACAAATCTGAAGAAGAAGGAAAAGGGACGACACCAAGGTCCCCTGTGAGTGGACAGCCCCAATGACATAAAGCTTCCCAGTTAGCACCTCTTACAATTTCTACACCTTCTAACAACACCCACTAAGCACAGAGTGTTTAACACAAGAGCCTTTGGCCAACATCCCCAAACTATCCCCAAAGAGAACCAGCTTTAATAAAGAATTTAGTGTAGGACCGGAGATTTAGCTCAGTGGTTCCAGCTCCTGCCTAGCAAGTGCAAGGTCCCTGGTTAATCCCCAATAACCACATACAACAATACCTGACGTGGTGACTCACGCCTACTGGCAATCAGTACCACATACCACAGTGCCAGGTATGGTGGCTCACACCTGTAACTCCAGCACTCGGGAGGCAGAGGTAGGAGGATTGCTGAGTTGGAAGCTTGCCTGGGCTACCTGGTGAGCTCAGGGCCAGCCCGAACTACAAAGTGAGACTCTGTCTCAACAAAAAGAATTTAGTGTAAATGTGATAAAAGATATTAAGGAAGTAATCTAATACAATAGAATGACAAACTGTGTGTAAGAACTATGAAAAAAAATTTCTATGGATATGACATTGTAGTCCCCTCAAGAACCAAAGAAATCCAAATTTATTATAAACTTCAAAAGGCAAGATTTGTTTTTAACTTTTGACTGTATTTAACTTAGAGTTCTGCATGCAGTAGTTTATCAATGTTTGCTGAGTGCATGTTTTCAAATTGATAGCTGCATAGTTTCATTCATTCATTAAATATCAGTTTGCCAGAATAATCTATTGTTGAAAAATTCCAGACAAACAGGTAGTTATTCTAAATGTTTTTCAGAAAACAAAGAAATTTGACTCAGTGCCATCTTCATTCTGTCACTTTACATGGTGTAAATTTAAATTCCAATCAAGTCATATAGAAATTAGTTACTTTCTGTTTGTGTTGACTTAGTTCTTTCATAAATATGGAGATGTAGAAACTCCACACAGTTGTTATGTGTGAAGTGAATGTGTTGAGAAATGTATAATGCCTACCATTACTATATTTTGATTTTCAATATACCTGTGTGTCGAAGAAACTTTAAATTTATTTTTGCTAGCCAAAGCAAGAGCATACTACTTTGTGCATTTTGTGCTTCCCTAAGGGCTCAACACTGGGCTCGGAAGCTCTCCAGCGGGAAGCTGACGGAACAGGGCTAAATTGGGGAAAGGCTCCCCCAAAGCTTTGCCTCTGTCTCTAGCTCTCCTTTGCTCATCTCTACTCCTCCACTGGTGGCATCACAGTCGTGTTCTCAGAGACCATCTGTAATCCTGCAAAAATACATTGGGAGGTTGGGGTGTGCACGCACAGCAGAGCGGACGGGGTCTTAAAAGGACCACCGAGCTGCTGGGGCGCAGGCGCGCCCGTTAGCAGTCAGCTAGAGAAGCACCGCGCGAGCCCGGGAGGGTGCGCCCCGGAGACAGCGCGCCTCTGCCCCGCAAGCCATCGGCCGCTCCTCTGCTGCGCCCTTGCTGCTGCTACCACGGCACCGCGGAGGGGCCGCGAGTGGCGAGAGCTGCTCTCAGATTGATTTCCTTGCTTCAGTAGCCGCTTGACAGCAAACTTTGGCTTAATTCCATTTTCAAATTGAAAATTTATACAGAAATGAGAAACACCACCACACCCAGCAATGAATTAATAATAGCTGCCAAGTAGCTGTGAGAACCATTATATTCATAATGCTTCCCGATGCTGTTCTCATCATCTGCGAAAGAGAATTTGTCCTTAAGCTGCTTATTTTCAAACTACATGTGAAGACAACAAATTGTATGGCATGTTTATCCAATAAGGCATAGCGAGGAAACGAAATAATCAGAGGGGAGGGAGTGAGAAGAAATCGAAATTTAACAGCTAGCCAGCCTGAAATAAAGCAAGCAAGATTAGGAGACACATGTACAATTCTCCACGGTCCCTAAAGTCTCTAGCGAAAAGGTAGAAATGAACTAATTTATTAGTAAAATCACATCACGAGCAGTAATTTCATGTTAGTGAATTTACATGTAATAACATTAGGATCCCGACTTCCATCTCACCAGTGTGGCCCTCTCCGATGATGAATGAGGTGCCTAAAGAAAGATGATAGTTTGATTGTTTTCACAGCAAACAGATCAGCATTTTAATTTCTTGCCTCTGTGTTTATTGCTTATTTGGCCCCTTGCTCGGCTTGTAAAAACTTGGCTAAATGGAAATGAATAAATGTAATTACTGCGGGTGACAGTGGTAATCTGTGTGGGTTTTTCATATTGGCTTTGCCAGCACTAATCTAATCACTGGAGAATATGTGTCACAGCACAAATGCACTGAGAGAAAGCAGAGTTCTCAGTCAGTGCCAAATATACGCAGGCAGGGAGGCCCAGACGAACGCCCTGTTTCCCCTCTGCTGTGGCAGCGGAAGCTCCCATCGTATCCTGAAAGGTCGATCTGTGTGTACAAAATGGTTTATGGTCTGGTGAACCCAAAAGGAGGCTCTCCCAGATGACCCTGGAAATGGCAATACAAACGCAGCCAGTGTTTTCCCTGGTTTAGGGATGAGGCCCCAGGGCCTTAGGGCAAGTGAAGACTGAAACTTTCCATTTTCCCCCAGTACTAAATGGCTAGGAGGGCTAACTAGTGGCTTCACTTTTCCATCTACAAGAGGGTCCGGGGACAGAACCATCAGATTGTTTGATGTTTGCAAAGCAGGAGAAGCAGCAGGGGGGGAAACCAGGCAATCAGTGTGGGGTTGGAAGGCTGAAATGAGATAATGGATGTTACAGTGTCTTGCAAACTACAAAGCGAAGCTAAATGGAGCAGAAGAGAGTCCTAGAAACAGACTTTATTATATGTAGATTTATTTTATCAAAGCAGCAGGGAAGCAAAAGATTATTCAGCTGTTGAATGGACAGTTAGCATTTTGGAAAGTAAATCAAGACCTGTAACTCTGAATACTGGTCAGAAGAAATTCCAGATGAATAAAATAATTAAATATGACAATGTTAGAATACCCAGATGAGTAATTTAATATTCACTAGATTTGGAGATTTTGAGAGAGGACTCTACAATGAGAAATAGCAAAAGAATCCATAAAGAAAAATTAAACAAATCAAATGACATTAACACTTCAAACTTCTTCAAAATAAAATAGCCTGCATTGGGAAGAAAATATTTCCATCAAATAAGGCAATAAGCAATAACTATATTATATGAAAAGCTACCAAATGTTTATTTAAAAAGTAATAAAATACCATTGATAATGCACAGAAAGAAAATGGAAGAAAAATGTCCAAAGACAAATAGTAGTTATAAATATGTAAAAAGTCCCAACCAGCCAAGAATTTAAAAATAGCAAATTAAAACAAATTAGCAAAAATGGCTAATGCCTAGTGCCTTCAAAGCTGAAACTAGAATGAAAATTTCTAAACACCTAATTGGATTTGAAGTTAGTATAAACTTTTCAAAAACAGACATCAAAGTCTAGTTGTGACTTAGAATTCTACCTCTAGGAATCTAATGTAAATGATATGAAAGGAATATATATATATATATATATATATATATATATATAATGTATATACATACACATATATACACACACACATATTCTGTGTGACCCATTTAAATAATTAAGCAAATCTGAAGATTTTCTGCATAACATTGTAAATAAAAGTTATGAAAATTTTAATATGTGAAGGAAAGTATGAGCAAACTGTACAAAATCTGCAAAATTGTACATTACCAGCAGCCCCTGGACTTGTAAAGCCAAAATACAGCCACATGCCAATTATTTTCAAGAAAAATAAGATGGACTATATTGACTTAGAAATAACATTTTAGAGACTGGAGGAATACTGAAGGAGTACAGTGAGACCACTAAATGAAAATGTTAGACAAAGTGAATACTGGATGTGTGGGAATAGGCAAAAATGAGTGTGCTATATACAAATAGAAATATAATTTACCTGCATTTAGAAAATTGAAGAAGTAGGAGAATGACTCCCTTAAGTGAGATGTGGGAAATAATCCTTTTCCCCTAACCTCATATAAAAGAAAAGAAAGGGAAGGAAAGGAAGGGAAAGGAAAGAGAGGAGGGGAGGAGAGGGGACGGGAGGGGAGGGGAGAGGAAAAGAAAACAAAGAAAGATGATTGAAGTAAGAGGAAGGGAAAGAAAATGAGATAAATTTAAAGCAACTCACTACTGTAAATCACAACATTTGAAAAAGAAACAGGTATATAAATCCTCCATATAAACAAAACTCTTATCATCCTTCATTCTAAATGTGGTATCAGGAATATATACCCTCAGGTAATTTAGTAGGAAGGTGCTTAAAAGACTTGAATCTTCCTTGTGCAAACTAAAAACATGAAAAAAAAAGTCAGTTAGTAGGCAATCTGACACAAGATGGTATAGGAAAAT
The DNA here is from genome assembly GCA_004025085.1 of Thryonomys swinderianus. Classification (NCBI taxonomy): domain Eukaryota; kingdom Metazoa; phylum Chordata; class Mammalia; order Rodentia; family Thryonomyidae; genus Thryonomys; species Thryonomys swinderianus. Next base: position 32,038 of record PVIC010010517.1, read on the forward strand.
ACAACTCCTGACTGGCTACCTGTCAAATGTCCATGATCTCACACTGAGGAACTAAGTCATGAACCAAAGGAGAAAGTTAGGAGAGTTTTGTAAGAAATACGGAGAATGGATTCTGGATTTCCAAGAAGGGTACTGCATGATTGGCCACAGAGTGCCTTTGTTAGGGGTAGTTTATACAGAAAAATCATAATGGAGGTACAACTCATATCAACTTAAAATCAAACAGTACAATTACAAATATAGTCACTTAGCTAATAGTGATCTGATAAGAACCTGTTGACTTCATGGCTAGCATGATTAGCTTATCTATAACTTTGAACATGGAAAGAATGGCATTTTGGGGGAAGAGATGGGGTCTAGATTTTTCGTTCACCCACATGAACATCTGATGCCTATCTGGACTTACTGGGCCAGGTGGTGCCAATTACAGGACAATCTCAAATTGCTTCTCCTCCTTGGAGGTGAGGAAATCCCCTTCTGGAGGCAGCCAGCCCATGCTATTGCTCCTCCATCCTGAGGGCTGGCTCTCTTCAGCTCTCCCTTCAGCCACAATTTCGATGCCTTTATTTTCTTGTGCTGACCTCCTTGAGGGCCCAGTCTCATTCTGACTACACATTAGTTTAGCTGTCTCTAATGAAGGTATGCTAGGCTGCCCCCACTCTTTTAAGATCGATTGTGGGAACTAATCCGTGATAAGAAAAGAAATTGGGAAGATGTAGAAGTCATTCAGAAGTTTCGACTGAGAACATCCCTGCTCAGGAGCTAAACTTTTAAAAATCTCAAGAAATTCAAAACAGATAATCTCCAGAGAAAGAACACCAGGAGGCTGAACACACATATGGTTTGTAAAAACAAAACAAAACAAGAAAAACAACCCTTGTTAGTACTTTACTTAGAGAGGGAGGTTTGCCCTTTCACCGGCTCATGCCCCTTGAGTGCACTGTGATGAGGTTTAGGTAGAAGAGCAATGCACCTGTGCTACTCACTCAAAACAAGAGTCCAGGTTGCAGAACAGCATAAAAGGCTCCTCTATTGACTTTAGGTTGGCAAGACAGCAATCTTTCCTGGAAAAGAGTTCACAGCTATTTTTATAGAGTATCTACACAAATTCTTTCCAGACCAAGGAAATATATGCACTGAACCTCCCGGAAATTGGATTTTCTGGTTCCTTAAGTCAGTGGTTTGGATTCTCATCTTATCTGGGCATCACAACGATGGTTTGCCTCCATTGATACCCAGAGAGCTGGAACCAGTGATCCTAGGGGCAGAAATTTCACAACTCTCAGTTCACCCCACCAGCTACCCAACTGCACTGTCAGGAAAAAAAATAATAAAGTGATTTCACTGCTTCTAGTTTTGAATGTAGAATTAAAGTACAAACCCAGTACTCTCACTTGACAAAAAAATAAAGATGGGGGAAAGTTTCTTTTTATGTTTCAGGAAATTATTGCATTTTGGTGAAGTGCTCAGAGGTATAATATGAGCTGGATAATTTTCACAGCATTTGATGTAGTGAATGTTGTAGGACTTTTCAATGACATATAATCAGTATTAACCCAACATTTATAAAATAAAAAATGAAACCAAGTTTCTCACCAGGAAAATTGGTTTCCATTCAACAAGATGTCCTACGGCATCCTTATAATTTTTAGGTTTCAGTTTTCAGTACTCATTTTTACCACAATGGATGGCAGTTAGAATGCAAAGAATACAAAGTATCCTGTAAAAGAAAGCATACCAAAATATTAAGAGAACCTAAGCCCAAGTCAGTCGATATTTAATGATAAGCATTGATTTGAACCTTCCTCTTTCTTTTTCAATTATTCAAAAACAGTAAACGTAATTGTTATGTTTTATTTTTCTTTATTAAAGATCTTGGTAGTTCAACCTTCCTTCTAATATTATATTTGCTATCATAAATTTATTTTGACACATTCTTAGTGAAACTACATAAATTAATCCTATTGGTTTAGCTTAAATTTAAACTATTATGTGAAGTAAATTGAGTAAGATAAAGTTCCCATTCTTTGATAGTGTATAATTGAACCGGAGAATTAAAACACACAATTACAAACTATTAAATTAAAATTACAAACTATTGAATTAAAACACAAACTAATAAACTATTCAGGGTTGTGCTGATGCTGAGTAGCAAATTCAGAAGAATACTCAAAGGCTGTACTTTGCAGACACTTCACACTCTGCAACTTCTAGTACTATAGGAATCTACCAGGAAGTACTGATTACATGAAGCTTTCTAAGAAAACAAGGGAAGGAAGTTACAGGAAGTCATGGTGTTGAATTTGTTCTTGTACAGGATATATCTTGATTCTTATTTTCTCTATTCCCTTCAAAAATAGTAACTAAATAAGATGATGTATATTTTCTAATTTTCACCATTTTGCAATGTGCTATGTTTGTAACAATGTTGTTCACAGTGTACACATACAACTTAATCTGTCAATGTGAAAATAAATATATTTGACAATAGCCGGGCATGGTGGCTCACACCTCTAATCCCAACACTTGGGAGGCAGAGACAGGAGGATTGCTGAGTTTGAGGCTTTCCTGGGCTACATAGTGAGCTCAGAGCTAGCCTGAACTACAAAGCGAGACCCTGTCTCAAAAAAAAAAAAAAAATTTGACAATAAAGAAAGAAGAAGAGAAAGAAGAACTGAAGATGATCAGGGGAGGAGACTATAGAGACTTAAAATTAGATTTGAGAAAAATAAAGTCAACAAGGCACTGGGTTTCAGTCACATTGAGGACATTTGGCAGAAAAAGGTGAAAAGATCATTTAATAAAAAGGCTTTGAATGCCTAGACAGGTTCCCTGGACTCTCTCCAATTAAACAAAAGGTAAACATTTAGTTAAAAGTAACACTACACTGTCAATAAGGAATTGCTAGCTTGAAGAAAAGACTATGTCTGAGTTGGTGGAAATTGAGATATCTTTAGCAGAGCACACACTGTCATTAAAATATATAAAAAAATATATAGAAAGGTACTGAGATACCTCAAAATCTTTCCTCCATACCTTGCCTGTCCCAAAGAAAGCAGGAGTTACTCCTAGAATTGCCACAGATGTGGGTGGAATCTCTGTTTTCTGTTTACAATTCAAAGAGGGAGAGATATGTGTTGAGTCCCTCTTCTCAAATGCTTTTTATCTCTCTTACAATAAAAGGAAAGTAAATCTGTACTGACTCTGAATCCCTCACAGCCCCATAGCTGTGATGATAAGAAAGAGAAAAGGTCTTAAAGGGTATGAATCCAACATAATATATTCACTGCTGACAGAATTCCTGCATCGCCTTCACCTGGGAAGGTGCAGCTGACCTGTCCTCGCCACTCCTGCCAGAGTTTGCTTCTCCGAATCTGATTCTTTATGGTCACTTCTGGGTGGAAGGAGTTTCTGTCCCATCCAGACAGGTGAAAGCACACTACACTTTTTGAATTGTCTGGACCCTGGTTTGGACAACACACCAGTTCTGCAAAGACTCTCTCCACAGGGAAGCAGGGATCTAAGAAAATGGGGGGGGGGGGAGAAAGGACAAAAGCAAGTGGCACAAAAAGAACTAACTCCAATTTTTAAACCTGGAAAATGCTCTACAATCTACATTAATAGGGTAATTTAAAGTAGATCTTGCATAGTGAGGTTCTAGTAAAAGTTATGATCCAACAAGAACATAGGGGGGTTATCTTACACCTTTGAGAATATTTTGTGCAACTTTTTTCTCAGATCAAATGACATACCAAAGCATAGAATAACCCAAAGGGTTGGTATAAAACTACTTTTAAAAATTGAATTTTAAAAGAAAGGCAGTACAAAATGAGGATGAGTGAGAACTGAAGGGAATTGGTAAGAATGAGGATAAGATGGGATGGAAATAATGAAGTTGGGGCATTTTTGTTGTAGCCAAACCCCACCTGAAGGAAATGCAGAAAAATATAAGTGAAGAAATTTCTTAGGTCCTTGTCCTCTGATTTTGTTGTCATTACTCCTACCCTCAAACGAGTGGGCTTCCCGATAGCCAAGAGCTCACTGCAGAACCTGCTGTAGATAGAGCTCCCCCTGTGTGTGAGCCTTCTAAACATAATTCTCCCCCCAACACGACAGTGTTGAAAGCAATTCATGTCTTAGAAAAAATTCTGCAAAACTGTCTTTCAACAGACTTGCTTCACAAAGTGTTAGCCATCACATTCTTCATCAAAACATGCAGCCCACAAATATCAGGCACATTGAAAATAATTTTTGCCTTCTATATTTGGTTCTGCAACTTTTTGTTTTGTTGTTATCATTTACTGCACTTTTAGGGGGTACTAGGGATCAAACTCAGAACCTTGTGGTTGTGAAACAGGTATGATGTCGCTGAACTAAATCTCAGGCCCCTCAGTGCATATTTAAAATATTGAATCTTCCCTTCCTCATAAGGAAGTTTTTTTGTTGTTGTTGTTTTTGTTTTTGTTTTTTTGAGACAGGGTCTCACTTTGTAGTTCAGGCTGCCTCTGAGCTCACTGTGTAGCCCAGGCAAGCCTCAAACTCAGCAATCCTCCTGCCTCTGTCTCCCGAGTGCTGGGATTACAGGCGTGAGCTACCACGCCCAGCACTGTGGTATGTGGTATTGATTGCTGGTGGGCGTGAGTCACCACGCCCAGCATTGTATGTGGTTAACAGGGATCAAACTCAGGACCTTGCACTTGCGAGGCAGGCACCCAGAACCACTGAGCTGAATCTCTGGCCCAGGAAGTTTCTTTTCTTTAATATGGTAAATAAAACTAACACACAAAAGGAAAACTTTTGAAGCTTGCTAATTCCTTGTGTGACAAGGTGTATGGAGGACCCTGAGGTAATAATGACTCGTTTTATGTTGCATCTTAAAATAACAGATTATTATGTTGTGCATATGTTATTATGTGAGTCAAGCAAAATGATCATAAAAATCAAATAGCTAATTGTTTTTAAATCTTGCTGTGAGTCAGGCATTGTCCCGGGTACTTTTCCTATGTTAACAACAAAGCTAAGAAGTAAATGTGATAAAATCCTTATTTTACTAATGTGGAGACTAAATCCTAAGAAAGTTAGGTGGTTTGTCCAAAATTACACAACAAGATGGAGGCATAACAATAATCATAATCCCTGAGTTCAAAGAACTGGATCTTAATAACTTCTAGTATTTTTGCTTTTAGAAGCTGTAAGTTGTACATACGCGACAACATACCCCAAATATGCAAAGTAACAAACACATACAATTTTTATTTGTATACAATGATTATTCACCAAGCAAAAGAACTACTGAAATGAAATGGAGCATATGTCATCACTAGATATGTAATAATAGTCTGGAAGGATGGAGTGTTAATGAGGTGACAACAGGACTAAGAAAGTTAAGAGAGGGGCTAGAGAGCCGATTATGTTCAGCAGCTTTGATCTGAGTGGATGCTCTGAATGAGAGTCCTGCAGGCAAACACTTGAATGAACTACACCCAGTGAATATTGGAGAAGGAAATCCACTTGGTACTGGGATGTGAAGTGGAAAAGGCTCTCTTCCTGAGATGCCTGTGGAATTTCCTTTGGGAAAGGCTCCCTGTAGTTTCCTCGGAACTCCAGGGAGCATTGCCCTGGGAGGCCTTCCAGTCTTTACCACTGATCACTTCCTGCCTGCCCCCACTGCCCAACAACTGGTTTCTCTATTTTGTAAATCAGAGGGATCCCTAGAAATGACCCCGGGAATAAACTCTCATATTGGTATTCTATGTCCATTGGCAATTGTCACAAGTCTTCTTCCTCCCTAAGGTTTCAATTACAGCAGATAGTGTAAGTTTTCATAGGCTTCCACTTAACATCTGCTCCTGCCAGCTTTATTTCATCTGGCCTGGGAGAAATAACATAAGTAACACTTACCCTCTTTCCTGCTCTGTCAATTGAAATGGAACATAAAACACAGAAGGGTAGTGAAGAAGGAATCGTATTAGAGTTCCTCTACTTTGCTGAATTAGGTCTTGGAGATCAAAGAGAGTAGTAACTGAGATTTATTTAATTGCACAGAGAAAAGAATATCCAATGTATTTTTCTCCCTCTGATGAGTTACAGAATATGGGTTATATATCATTATATAACTATCGTTAGCTCCCTACTTTGCAAGTGTACTATAAAGGCTGCATGAATGAGGCATGAGATAACAAGTAAAGAGTAATTAGGAATAATAAATGTAAATGAATATGGTGTGGAAAATCAGAAATTATGTGATCTCTAATTAATCCTTACTTTGATTTCTACTAAACTTAACTGGAAATTTTAATTTTAATATATAGCCTTTAAAAACACACTGTCAGCCCTGTGGAACATAGAAGGAGCTTTGGCTTATTGTACAGTCTAGACAAGGACTAACACTGATTAGATTTTATGAAAATAATCAAAGAAGAACTGGCCAATAAAAGCAGACTTAGCTAAAGAGAAGCTTCTGGAACCAAACACAAGGTAAATGCCTGCAGGTCTAGAAAGTGCGTAGGTTGCTGGTTGTTTTATTGTTGTTGGTGCTATTTTCCATGAGTAATGGAAGACAATTGGATACATTTTTTGACTTAAACTATCAAGGTTTACCCCAAACATTATTTTCCAAACTGTATTTGTTAAGGAAACACAGAGCTTCTAGGCACCATTTCCTCTTGCTAGTTTTAAGCTGGAAAGGTGAAAAGGGGAAAGAGTTGTGGAAAACTAACATAGGGCAGCAGGAGTTTTCTCAAAAATTTGCTATCTTTATAAAAAATCATTTTGTAAGGAAAAGTACAATTTTAGCTTAAGAAAGTCTTGTATTTTAAAGAAGCTATGAAAGCCAGGTGTCATGGCAGATGCTTGTAAACCCAGCACGTGGAAGGCTGAGGAAGGAGGATTGCCATGAATCTGAGGCCAGCCCAAACTACACTGTGATAGCTGGCCTCAATAAATGAATGAATAAATAAAATAAATACAAAGGAGTGGTGATGGATCTGTAATAAAGTGCCAAATCAGAGAAGTAACTTTGTTGTGAAATACAAATGTAATCCCTGTTAAAGAGAAATTATTAGAATTGTTATGAGACATGGATGGAGTAAAAATATAACCATGACCTCCATGGTGTTAATTCACTACAGAAGTTTAAATAGATTAGTATTAGTTCCTATTTTGTGATTCTACAAAAGATATCCATAATAGAATTAGATCTTGTGAAGTTCTTCACCTACCCTGTACCACAGATTGAACTGAGGATCTTGCATTTCAAGCCAGACATGGCACCACTGCGTTAAATCCCCAGTCCCTATGAGAGAATTAGATCTTAAGTAGAGATATTGTCCCACAGATGAAAAGAAAATACCCCACGGGTGTTGCACAGTGAAATATACTGTGGGTAAAATCAAAGTTATGATATATATCATTTGTAGGAATAATCACTCTTAAAAATACCATCTTTTGTAATGGAAAGAATATAAAAATAAAAAAAATTACTTTCAAATATATAAATTATAGCATGTTAAGAACTGATTATTTTCTGTATAATCAAGAGATCTTACAGTATCATTGATTTTCCATATGCACAGCATAAGAAATGTCACATAGTAATTACATTGCTTTAGACTAGCAACAGATGGAAATTTTAAAATGATGTCACTTAGAGTAATAGTTTAAAATATCATGTCTAGGAATAAGTTTATTAAATATGATGTAGGAGTTTCATGGAAGATACCATAAACTTTACTATAAAATGGTATAAATTCTAAATAATTAAGGAATACATTATGTTCATGAATACAAAAACTCAGTGATATAAAGCCAAATTCCCCCAAGTTCATTATGACAATTCAATAAAATTTTTGTTAAAATCCCCAAAATTTTAAAAATGAGGATTGGCAAGATACTTTTCAAAAATACATGTAAGAGAAAAGCATTAAGAGTTGTGAAATATTGCTAAATGACTAGTGTATAACATCAGTGGTACATGTCATCCCAAAACATGACAGAACATACAATGTAAAAATATTTAAAATAATTTGGAAAATATTTTTAAGGACTAAGATAAAAAGTCACATTATTTCATTATGTTTAAGGTCCTCTACTTAACAAAAGATGCCATGAAGAAACTGGAAAGGCAACAAAACACTTGAAATACACATAGCAAAAGCATTCATTTACAAACTACATAAAGAAGTGCATCAAATTTATTGGGGAAAAATCCATGATAGCAGTAACAGGAAGCACAATTGAACAAAAAAGTTAACAACATTCAAACTGCTAATTAAAAGGTGATACAAATTAAAACAAAAGCAAACCAGTGCTTAGATTAGAAAAAAAGTAAGAGTAATGCTTGTAATGTTTAATAAATAGTTTCATCTTCTACTGACGGTGAATAAATGCACTGCATCATTGACAGACAGCACTCTGCTAGTTATATACAGAGAACGATAAAGAAAATATTTCATATTTGTAATGCTCTCACTGTGATAGCAAAATACAGAGAAAAACAAATAATTTTCACGTACAATGAGAGAGTGAGTTGTGGCTTATTATAAAAGTGCAATAGTAAAAAAATGAATGCTTTGGCTCACGCCTGTGATCCCAGCACTCAGGAGGCAGAGGCAGGAGGATTGCTGAGTTCAAGCCTTGCCTGGGCTACATAGTGAGCTCAGAGCCAGCCTGAACTACAAAGCGAGACCCTATCTCAAAAAAAAAAATGAATGCTTGTTCATAAAAGTAGATATTAAAATGAATAAAATCAACTTCCTATTTCACCAGGTAGAAAACAGAAAAATATAGTTTCTATTTAGAAAAAAGCAAATCACAGTAACATGATGACTGTATGATGTTTAGGGATCAAAAATGCAGCTAAACAATGTATCACCACAGAAGACATTTTATATATATATATATATATATATATATATATATATATATATATATATATATATATATATATATAAATTTAAACTACAACATGTAAATAACTGAATCAAGACTATTATCGGAGGCAATTGCCAGTAGTTAGACAGAAGGGAGCAGTTTGCTGGGACAGGCTAAGCTGAGTGTTAGACCCAAAATGCATATTATGTCTTATATATAATGTGTCCTATTTTTTATATAATACATATTTCTTAATCTATCCACACAAGCTAGTAAAAATTTATGGATAACACTTTGTCTTTTTTACTGTTCATATGTAATGGATTTTCAGAATCAGTCTAGGTCACATCCATCATTAGGGTTAAAGCAAATTGGAGGGTTTCTGATAAACTGATTTACAGATAATACAAGGATTTCCTCACAATATAATGAACCCTCACAGCAAAGGGAATGAGCATCTTATGACTGACAATGATTAAGTGATGTGTTGCTGAGACACATCGCCTGGTCCCTGAATTCTTAGGAGAGGTTTACTGTGGCTTAGTTTGTAAAGGTTCCAGTCCACAGTAGGCTGGATCCAAGGCAGGACAGCATGGAGTGGGGGAAAGAGAAGAAAGACCCCAAGGCATGGTGAGGGAAGGACCAAGGGAGGAGGGAGGAAAATCTTCTTTTCAGGCCATGACCTCCCTGCTCTCCCTGTAGGCTTCACCTCCCTACATCACATAGACTCACGACTAGACCTACACACATGATCCAATCACCCCCTACAAAGACCCCTCCCCCACCCAGGAAGACAAGAGGCTTTACAGGTGGTTCTTAATTTTATAGACAATTGAATCCTCTGTTAGAGTAAGGGGTTAACAGTCAGGAAAATTTAGGATGTCCACTATGCATCTTATCTAATCCGTGAAGAATTCTTTAGGATAGATGTAATTTTCCCTAGTTGGGCAAGTGTCCTCTATCTGAGCAGATTCCCTCATCACAGAATGTGCCCTCAGTGATGTTACTCTTCCTGTCATCTATAGATCAATATTTAATCCAGTGTTTCAGTGTTCAGTCCACACGCCTTGTGTCGAATTTCTCAACTTCTGCGACATTGACATTTGGGGCTAGGTCCTTGTAGAGCCTTTGCTGACAGAAATTTCTCTAGATTTGCCAAATACTGCCCATCACTACCATTAATAAAAGCATTTCTCTATTAGGAGCCATCTGTTTGTCTCATCTTGATAAATGAGATTATGATTTAAAATCTGCATTCTTTGCCCTTGTACTTTCTGAGACTGGTAAGTTTCTGGAAGTTTGTCTCATTAGCGCTCTCCTTCTAGACCCATACCAAAATTACCTGAAACCTGTGCTTATTATGAGGAGAGCCTAAGTAAATGTGCATAGAGGCCTCTCCAGATAAAGAGAAGTAAGCTTTGGAAGGAAAGGAAATACCATGCCATTGTTAGATGGCAACATAGAAAGCCCTTGATCATTCTCTTCTCTCGATCTAAAAATTTTCATGTGAAATAAACAATTTGTTAAAATGGTTCCATGCAAATGAAAAAGAAATTAGGAAAATTAAAGCTGTGGCTGGTACACTAATTTAATAAATCAATAACTTTTATCATTTCTTGTTATCTGTATTTTTGATAATAACCATTTAAACCTAATTGAAGATGATTTCACATGTGTATGGATTCTATGAATTGGTTCAGAATCTTTTGTCTTTTGTTAGACTATAGTTGGAAAATGTACTGCCATGGTGTTACAAGGGAATTTATCTAAAAGTTTAGGATTTATCTGAAAATCTAGAAAATCTGCATAGTTAATGATTTATTTAAAAAGTGTGTGCTAGGGAGCTCCGGGCCTGCCGTGCCATGATTCCAGCGGACTGGGGAACTTACGGCAACGGACCAGACCCAGCAGCTCTGGGCCCGCCGTGCCGTGAGTCCAGCGGACTGGGGAACTTGTGGCGGACGGACCGGACCCAGCAGCTCTGGGCCCGCCATGCCGTGTTTCCAGCGGACTGAGGAACGAGCAGCGGGCGGACCGAACCCAGCAGCTCCGGGCCACCGTGCCATGTTTCCAGCGGACTGAGGAATGAGCAGCAGGCGGACGGGACCTAGCAACTCCGAGCCCACCGTGCAATGCTTCCGGCGAACTGAGTGAGCAGCACGCGGACCCGGATGCAGGGTGCAGTCCATTTCCAGTGGACTGAAGGCCGCCCAGCAGCACACTGTATCCCGGAGCTGTGCAGTGAGGAGTCAGACATAGAGGTAACTCATAAGCTCAAAGTATCCAGTATAGAATCTAACAAACCTTTTTTGTCTTATTTACTGTGTTTAATACTGATATTGGCATTTATTGTATTATGGTAATAAACATG